>VCRD01006083.1:2097-18871 GCA_006783055.1 Trinorchestia longiramus
ACGAGTAAAACGTACAGACAATGAAATGAGACTCCATTGAAGTGGTCTAAGATTGTGTGGAACTTCTAGTGCCATCCAGATTGTTTCTTTATTCGTATTCGAAGTCAACTCAGTGCTTCAGGAGATGGTCAAAGTGTGTTCTAAATTCATTGAGATCTTAGTATTATATTTTATTTCTTTAATGCATTTTACTATAGCGTGCCTCATAAAAAGACAGAAAATTTCAGATTTGCGTTGCGGATTTTACCAGGTATTATTTTATCAATCAACTAAAAAATTAATACATTTTCTTTTGCTTTAATTCCAGGATGCCGCAGTTATCAAATTTTCAACGTGAGGTTTGAAGTTTGAGATACCAAATTTTCTGTTCTTTTCCTGTGCTACATTTTATATTTGAGTCCAGGCAGTTTTTTTTTTTCGAATTGGGCTGGAGCAACACTACTGCTAGTGTGCTAGTCCTCTGTTGTAGCTACGAGCGCTACGTCCATTCGATGGAGACGCTAATGCGGTTAACAGCATTTTCTTGTGCATGCGCGTTAGGTTTCGTTAACTCGTTAGTTTTCGTGTGTGGTTTTTCATCACGACTGTTTTCAGTGCCGTTACACTACACTGTGTACAGTAAATTGACACCTTGTAAGACTCGCCACACTTGATGCATAGCATAATATTGAATGCTTCAAGAAGTCGTTACGTTTATCGGTTTTGAGCATATTTTCACCAACGACGCCAATGCCCAGTTGAACTAAATTTTGACGCTAGTGCACGGCTGATTGCGTGAATAATCTCCGTTGAATTGAAAGCATGATTCCTTGTCTCACGCTTGTTTTCCCTGGTTCAGCTGGAGTTGGAGCGATGGCAGGATCAGCTCTGCTGGGTGGTGTGCTGCTGGCCATGATTGAGGGCGTGGGTATCATGATCACTCGCTTCACCTCAGAGCAGTTCAAGCCCGTCGGGCCCGGGGAGATGCATGATCCGGGAGTACTGGGACCTCCTCCTGCTTTGGGGGGTATAGGAGGCGAGCAGAACAGTTATCAGTAGAGAATGTATTTCTAGCTCTTTTGAACATTGAGGTTAAGTGCCTCAACTCGTTGAAAGTTGTACAATGTATGAAAGCGTGGACCTTCGAGTGTCACTGACTAAGTTTTGGAGTAAACAGAGAGACTTAACGGCTATTATAGAAGTTAATTATTCTGATTCACTATTTCGAAACATACACTTTTTGAGAGCTCATTTGCAAAATTCGGGAGTTCTGTAACCCTAAGTAGCATGGACAAGGCACAAAATGCAAAATTCTCGAGGAACTGGCAAGTTAGCTTCGCTCATGAAATGCGGCCGCGTCACAGCTGGGAAGGTAGGGTTAATGAGTGTACGATGTTGCATGACTGAAATGTAAAAATTGGTTGCATTATGCGATATTTTTCTAACCCAAAATTATACATTCCGGCAGTGCAAATGACTCTGAAAAGGATTTTTACTCGAAATCAAGCATGTGGAACATCTTGTACTCATTCTAAAAGTTAAAATGTATGCGTTGAAGTATCGTTGCCTCCTCGCGATAAATGCTTGTAGTTGCTCTCTGCTGCTGCTGGACATGACATGTGAAAAGAGCCTCGTATTGACTAGTTAGCAAGTTTGTTCCTTCATATTTTGTCAGTGGAGCCACGTCTCCTGCTTTCATGGTGCCGAACGTGTACAGAACGGTAGTTCGACTCGGCTAGGTCGAGTAACTTTACTATATCTGGTTTAGTTTCTATAACCGTTTGATCTTATTTGAATAACTGTCCGTTTCATACGGCTGCTGACGTGTCTTGTACTGTAACTTTGTTCTTTATGCTCATAATTTATCTGCTCAATTGCCTGGTGCCATTACTTGGGATTGCTTCTGAGTATTACAATCAAGCTTACAATTCATGCAGTATCTCTTTTCATAATCACTGAGGTACTTCTAACACACTCTAACTATACTTAATGACTAAATTTTTATCACACTCGCAGTATTAGAGAGAAAATAAATTAAATTTCCTTTGTTGACGAAACACAAGCTCGAGAGACCCCTGAAATTATTGTTGAACTTTTCCAGTTGGTGAGCGAATGAGGGTCTCTATGTTTAGATAACTGTCATACATCGGTGCACTCTCTAAGTTATTGTTCATATGAAGAGCATGTGAATATTTTGGAGTACTTATTAATCGTTGGACTGGAAGTCTCCTACTAGACAAAAGTATGTTTGCATGTGCGACAAAACGATTACAGTTAGATTTGGCTTTGGTTTGGTTAATATAGACAGCTTTTTTTCTTCTGTTTTAAATCTTTTCGTCTGTTGTTCGGTTTAGATTCGGGCTTCTCAAGGGAGACACGAGTTATTTGTGTCCAGTGAGGTACTGATCACTGCATGTCGAGTTCGAAGTGTGCTCTTCTTTTCCATGAGCATTTGAAAGTTAACTCTACCTCGTGTTGCACCACACTAGTGAAGAGCCGGGATTCAATAACATTTTTTTGTTTGCTGTAGCAGGAATGACAAATGTATATACTATATAGAAAAATAATTGAAGTTACTAGTCCTGTATTTTAGAGATGATGTGGAAGTTTCGATCTCTTTACAAGAAGTATTTTCAGGTAATTTCCATTCGAATAGCTTTTTCATTCAACAGACAAAAGTGTCTGTTCAGATGAGAAATCTGCTTTATTCTGGTCGAAAGTTACTTTTCTTTCATTCCTCTCTAACGGCATTATCTACAGGCATGTTTAATTTAGCTCCTATTTCATTTTTTCTCTTATCTTTGTTGCTGCTATTAACAATGTATTTTATTGTGCATTTCTGTGTTCAGTAGTTCAATATTTCTTGTTCCATCATTGAATTCAGTGAACATGGAGTTATTAAGGATTCTCTATTTGCCTTGCCCTGTCTAGAAATATTACACTATACATATTGTACTGCAGCAAAAAATGCTGGATTTTGTTTTGGAAGTGGAGCATAGTGGTGAAGTCCGTATACGTAAGCTTCTGTCACTGAATGTCTCGAGTTTAAAAATCTCATATACGTTATATATCTTGCTGTTTACTTCAGCTAAACAAGAAGTAGACAGTTATGAATAGATTGAGTTACTGGAGCCATGTATAAGAAATGTTCATATGAGAATACGAGTGAATGCGAGAAGTTAGTCTGAAACCAATTTTTTGACACAGCCCTATTTGGACATGCTGTCGCACCTTGTTCTCATCTCGCTTGAAGTGTGGGGTACTCGAGAGGGAGCCGTGCAGTGACGTGACAGAGGTAAACCAGCGGTGGCCCTCTGGTTTTGAAATGGAGTCTAGCTGGGTCTGTCACTCTAAAATGCAGTTACGTGAATGCTCTGGCGCTTGCTTATCTTTGACAACCGTTTCGGTGTGGAGAAATGTGCTGCTATGTTGTTGAACTAGAGGCTTTTCAAGTATTGTATATTGTGGCACTCAGAAATAGGGTTCATTGGAGTTCCAAAACATTCTTTCGTTAATTTGGTAGTGTCTAGTTCCTAAACTGCTTTGCACACGTAGCATTTAACAGCTCAGTTGTCTCACTGTGTGTTGTAGCCAAGGTTGAGAACTTTTTCTTGCTGGCTGTCTGGTCATAACAGCATTGCTTAATACACAGAATACTGAATAGTAGAGCACGCAGGAGAGCTCCCATGACGCCTGAGTACCTGCTGCTGCGGCGGAGTTGTCGACAGGAGAGATAAAGAAAACTGACTGCAAGCTTGAACCGTCTCTGGTAGTTTAGTCCCTCATTCGATCAAAATGACTATCTTTTTTATAATAAAATATCGTTATTCGTATCAAATTTACTACTACGGAACTGTTCATGGCAGTGGATGGTAGTGAACATCAGTGCTTCCAAGGAAACAACAACTTTACTGCATCATATTCCAGCTATTGAATTTTTTTGTTAAGTGTCAACTGATGTGAATAAGAACTACCTACATTATCGTCGAGTCGCGAAGAGAACTTAATTCACATTCGTGTAAATATAGGGTTGTGTTTTAAACGTCTTATTCATGTACTGTCCAAAACACTGTAAATATTTTGATTGTTTGATTTAGTGTCATTTTTTAAATAAAAAATGAAAGAAGCCTGGAACTCATTTTCGAACTCTTTATAATTTTTAAAATTAATTTCGGTGGATATTGTTGGCTTTGTCTCTAGTATCAGGTTACAAATATTTGTCTAATCTATCAGTATGATGGGTTGACTCATGGTGATACAATGTTTAGAATTGTTATAACCGGTCCTCGTTTTTTACACGAAATGCGCACCACACTAAAAGCTCAATGCTGTATGTACGCTTGGTTCTCATTGATTCGAGGACGAGTATTCTAACAGTTGCTAATCCTGTCGACACTAATTGAAAGTTGAATACAGCACAATTGATTTTATGTGATACAGCTTTCGCTTGGAAATACCTCTTTTTTTGCCACAGTTTCAAGTGATTGACATTGAATCATTAGCCGATCTGAATTCTGTGTTGAGATTCAATCATTTTGCAGTCATGAAAGCGATGCATAACACTGAATACACCGTAGCTCTTCTCAGAAATTCAACAGGGAAAACGTAGCTGCCTCACAAACCTCGACTTTTTTGGAAAAGTCAACAAAAAGCCTTTCAAGGTTTCAAACAGCCTTCGACAAGGTTCCCCACGAAAGACTCGTGGTCAAAGTAGAAACGGATGGAATACAAGGCAACTACTCCCGATGGATACGAAACTGGCTCACTGGTCGTACTCAACGAATGATGATTCACGGTCAAGCCAGTGATTCGACGCTTGTAACATGAGTCCCTCAATGGAGTGGTTTAGACTCGCTTCTCTTCATCATCTACGTCAACGACCTTGATGTCGGAATCATGAGTAAAATAAAAAATCAACTTATTCCGATTTATCACTGAGTACAGTATAAATACACAGTACAAGGAATCGGGTTTTAAAATCTTAAAGCTGTCTTACGGCTGGTGGGGACATTGTTCTTAATCCGAATATCACCGTAGCGGGTGAATAAAGCAGTGCAAGCGATTATTCTCTTTAGACAAGACTTGGAATTATAAATTATGAGGCATATCGTAAACTGCAACAAAGCGTTAACTTACGAAAAACTAACATAAAGTGCAACGTTAGAGTTTGTGGTCTTAGTAGTATGGCGAAAGCTCTTGAATTTGACAATATAAGTGAGTGAAGTTCTAAGTTACAATTTCTAATTCACTGGTCGATCGCTCAGTGTTAATAGGAACAATTCATTGGATTCAATTTTTATTACAGATAATAGAAAACTTCAATACGTTTAGTAAAATTGGAGCTTACAAATCAAAGAAAAACTAGGAAATGGAGCGAAAAGCTAGAAGATGTCATAAATTATTGATTTATATCTCGATATAATTCGAGCTCTAGTAGACCGAAGTTTTGAGGTTTCATTATTACTTATTGTAACAAAACATTTACGAACAATTGAATTTTATGATTATACTATGACGTGAAACCTAACAGAATAAAAGCCTTAATTACGTGATTACATACGCGAAAAGCAGATTGGAACTACTGTGATGAAAAATTCTAATTTTTCATACTCTTTTGTTATTTCAAAAACATGTACTAAAAGTGGGCGCAAAAGCTTCAAGATAACACTAAAATTAAAAAAATAATTGCGGGGAAGATTAGGTAGTCAGTGGTGACGCTCTTGTAAATTCTGATGTGGTAGGCATTCTACGTACAGACTATCGTTTAGATTTAGATAGATTATCGTAGTTCAGTTAGTGAGGAAATGTTGATTCCATTCTAGTAAGTAATGCATCTAATGTATTATGATTTTAAGATCACGTGATGTGGCATAATGTATAAATTAGTAGTTGGCACCTGAAAGGAGACGCCTATGCTTCTGCGAGGGGTGCTACGTGCTAGTTGAGTACGTTCGAGTTTATTGTGCGCGTTAGCGTCGTGTGGCGGTTGTGTATTGGTGCGAGTGAGAAGAGGCTCGGGTGTGGGTTAAAGTACTGGTTGTATGTTGGAAGTATTCATTGTCATGGAGATCTGTACTCGTAGAATAGTAGGCTAAGTAGATTCAGTTACTAACACCAGCATAAGGATACTTGTCACGTGAGTAGAGGTTGTGTGCCGCGGTTGGCGGTTGTCGTATTTGCATTGAGCATAGTCGTGCACGGTTGGAGGACACATTAGGCACGCAAAGCGTCACTGACTGAAAAACTCGTGTTATAAAATACTGTAGAGTTGCGACTATTAGGCTTGAAAACAATTTCCTTGTGTGAAGTAGTTCTGAAACCACGTGTATTTACAGCTAGAGTGTATTGCAAATCTCATTTCAGCGTGGTCACGTTTTCATTCAAATGATTCAAATTGTGTTTGAAAAATTTGCTGAGCTTTGATTCGTGTTGCTCCCGAATTATTCATCAATCCATTGAAAGAATATTTTCAATAATACTTATACCAGTGTAAAACAGCAAATACTATTGTCTAGTTTCGTGTCACTCAAGTTTCTACGTTCAAGTATTTATGGCGGGTATACTAAAAGATCGACCAGCCAACTTTGATACGGTTATTAAATTTAATGGCCTCGCGAGAGAAGCCACCTATCAGCATATCGGTTCCTATTTCCCAGGAGCAGTCAGCTAAATTTGGTATGGTGCTTTCCAATTCCTTTACTCATCAGTTTCCTTGAGATGTTTTGTGATATTGATTCTTTTTGCTAAGTCTTATATTCATTTCGAGTTACTTATTGGTCCTTATCGGACAGGTTTCGATTTATGGATCTCAAGTTCCCAGTTTTGGCTCTTGATCCTTGCCCCAACCTCCGCTCTGATTTTGATGATGTTTATGAATAAATCTGCAGTCTACGAAGATGATCGTATCTCTCTACCCTCGAAAAACATCCTTAATTAACACAGCTACGACAGAAAAATAGTTGTTCCCTAACAATGTGCGTGGAAATGTTGTCAACTACGCTCTAGTTGAGAATGCGCAATGACTATTGATATCAATATAAGACATATTACAATAATGTGTGCATAACATACGTGTTTTAATTGACTAGTTATAGTCTTATTTTTAGGTATATAAATGAAGATTATTTTAGTACATGTTAAATTCATGGTATTTGGGGAGGTAGATCATGCTACATATGTAGATGTCCTCCCCATTTTGTATTGGAAAATACTCGAGAAAGGTCGTCACCGCTTGCATTCACGTTTGTCTTTCTCTCTGGCGGGTAGTGTATAGATGACAGTATGTGTAGATAACTATGCATTCCCATTACGTACCAGATATGCTTTGAAATTGACTATTTTTAAAAAAATGACAATTGCTTAGTCTAGATGTTCCTATTTGTGGTGTATAACGGTACATGTAATTCCACATTAAATAGTGTCTGTTTTTACTAATTCAACGAAATACCCGTCGTACAGTATACCACAATGCGGCAAGTAATTTGCTTAGCAGGAATTAACAGCCAGCTTGTATTGCAAATCTCATTCCAGTGTGATCACGTTTTTATTCAAAGGAACTAATTTAATTTATTCACGTTACTCCTGGATAAATTTATTACCCAATGATAGTATGATTTTAGTAATTATTATTGTGCAAATGAGTAAATCTCTCTCTATAATTTCGTAGCACTAATTTCTGTAAGTTCGAGTATTTACGACCGGTATACCTAAGATCGACCAGCCAATTTTGATACGGTTATTAAAGTTCATGGTATCGCTGAAGGAGCTGGTTATTGGCATATCAGTTTGTATTTCTGTTAACAGCCAGTTAAATTAAGTGGTGCTTCAATTGTTTACGTACCAGTTTCCTGGTAATCTTGCCATGCGATAATGAGTCTTATGGTTAGATTTTGTATTCATTTCTAGTTATTTATTGGCTCTTATCTGGGCAGGTCTCACTTCCGGTGACAGTCTCTGTCTTGAGCGTGGCCGATTGGTGAGGGTACCCGCCTGCTATGCGGAAGGCCACGGGTTCGTTCCTTGGAGCTGTCAGGATCTATTTGTTCCTGACCATTGCCAGCTAGAAAAACATGTCCAACAGTTACTTCGTTGGACACTTAGCATAAGCCACACCTCAACCACTCTCATCGGTACGCCCCTACGAGCCTCGACTTCAAGTTGCAGCAAAGAGGATGGGGATCCCGCTTGAAGCATCACTACTTCACTGATGACCTTATTGATAAGAAACGTCACTATTCATAAGATGTTACCATGAGGAATTTTAAAACCAATGTGTATGCACTGTATACTCTATTGGAAATAAAGTTCATTTATTTTATTTGAGTCTATCGTCCCTGGTCCCAATTCCTGTCTCGGTCATGATCTCAAATCTCTGTTCTAATTTTGATGAAGTTCATGAAAAAATCAGCAACCGGAAAAGATGATCTTATCTCTGCCTTCGAAACATTCCTATAATTACGTCAGAAAACATATTTGTCATTGCTCTGCCCCTAAAAGGACATGAAAACGAATTCCAGTGAATAAATTTTTAGCGAATTAAGTAAAAAAAATTCTTCATTTAAAATGGAGAAAAAAATTAATGTTGGTAACTCGTTAGTATTCGAATTTTATAAATATTTCGTCATCAGTACTCTTTGAATGTTAAACTCATGAGTGACGTCATTTGGTTGATAAAAAACTTCGGAAGTCAATATATATTGACTCTTAATTATCGTTCTTTGTTTTAATAGTTAGCTTTATCTTAGGCTTTAATTTTTTTGATACTAGTGTTGATGTTGATATTATTTGTTCAATAAAGGAGTTAAGGAACCTTTCGCGTTCAATTTAGATCCGCTCATTAGCCGTCTACTAAAGTTGAAGGAGCAACGGAGACGGATAGTGCGACGGGTAGTGTGAAAATATGTACAATTTTAGGAATTAATGTGTTAGTATTTCCTGACGTTTTCGATCTCATAATTTGTAATTGCAAATACAGAGTTTAAGAAGTTTCATTATTTTTGTTTATATTTCTTTAAAGTGCGTTTCGAATGGCTGGTGAATCACTAAGTGAATAAATATAGTTAAACTTCCTTAATATTCTAATGGACAAGTTGACTACTCATTTCTACCATTTGTTGTCTATTGTAAGTATTTATTATTGATATAAGAAATACTAGTAATGTTCAAAGTCATGTCCCTTGAATGCAAATATTAAGCAGCAATGTACCTGTCTGTCAAGCATTAGAGAAAGGAAAGTAATAACTGACTGAATACAACCTTGTATTAAAGTTTGAGTGTTTTAGTGCTGCCAATAATTAAAAGTAGTTGAAATAATTTTAGTTACAATTTTTGATATCACAGGGTCACACACACTGGTTTTCAGACTCAATGTAGGTTTCACACAAGGATCATGCCATTAAAATGAGTTTGATTATACCTACACTCTGTATGAGCTTTATTTAAGAAAAACATATTTTAAGAAAAATTTCTATAGCTCCAAAATAATGTGGCAATTTTATTCAGAATTTTTTGTAGAATAAGTTGCCCATCTTACTTAAATATATACATTTAGCTGCTGACAGCTGCAAAGAGTGTAAGGAGTGATTAAGCAATGAAAAGAAACTTTGTCTCATCCAGGTATACATAATATACAATGGTACAAAATTCTTAATGCCAATCTCTTGAGACTAGTTATCATGCTTCCAGCAACTCCTCTTGTCCATCTTGTGCTGTGAGGTAGAGGCTGGTAGGGACATGTTGTGATAAGTAAGAAGTATCAAGGAAATGGTGGGTTTGAGTTCAGTCAGTGTGTCTACCTGGTCTCTGCATCAGAAGCAGAGAAAATTTGAGGATGGCACTGTGATTGGAATCCTTGAAAGTAGGGACCTGGCAGCACATGCTCACATTATGAAGCACTCTGTTATAGTGGAAGAAAGAGTGCACCAAGTGAGCAGGGCACTTGGGGGGTCAAGGAAAATCTGCAAAACATCCCAATTCCTTGTACTGTGGATTTATACTGTACTCTGTGGTATATATCAGGATAAAGTTGAATTATCATTATTTATATATTATGGGCTACCTTTACATTTATTCCTACATTTTTGGGCTAACTTGTCCACGTTCGACCATGTTGAGTGTAGCGGTGACTTTCGATTAAGCATTGATTGTATTAGTGCTGGTAGTTTAAAATTTAAAATTCTCATTGAATGTTCAATATTATTTACATTAGTAGATGTATGTTTGATACTTATTTCTATTATTGTAAAACAATGCATTGTTTTAGTGTTATTGTATGCAATTGTTTTAGTTGTTGGTAAAGCTTGAAGAAATGTCTAGCATTTATGTAAAGGAAGGCTGAAAACAGTAAGCAATTAACAGAATAACAGAAGAATTTGAATGCAGAAAATTAAAATGCAACTGAAGAGGGGCTCCTTGAATGAAACCATACCCTACAGATCTTAGCAACTTGAGAGAACTATCAATCTTTCCTTGTTACATAGACTTAGACTTAGATTTGAGGGCCAGTGTTTGGCTGGAGCCTTTGTAACTGCCTTCAATTCCCTCTAATACACAGGCATGCAACAGGATGACAACCCAGAGTTTTACTCCTGCAAGCCAGGGTCATCTATAGTAATTCCTGCAGGGCTGCCCTGAGTATTTCAATGCAAATAAACCAGCCAAGTAAGGACATCACTGGGAGATCCAGCATAACTAGTAGGGCGAGGAATTTTGTCTCCTGTACAGCAGAAGTACTGGCTCATTAAAAGTAAATGAGTATCTAATGATGCTCCTGAAGATCATAAGGTGCGTTGTAAAGAGCTATCTGATACACTGACCACCACAAGAGTTCTGTAGGAGTGGCAATGAGTGCAAGAAAGGGAAAAACAATTTGACTATCAAGAAACATATGATTAGACCGATACAATATAATAATATCAATTTTATACAAGAAGCTGGAAAACCAGTGAGAATTTTTCTGTATGAGGTGAGCTGAGAAATGTACAGATCCATCTGACGAATGTGTTCGGGGAGGAGAAAATGAAAAATAATGAATGAAATTAAACCCTATTGGACTCATGCCTCATTCGTTGGTATGCGTTAAATGCGTGGCTAGGTGTAGCTTAAAATATAGTAAACATTGCCATAAGTGATGCCTCTATACTACTTAATTCTATCAAGACCAAGTCTTCATAATTTAGGAAAACAAAAGGCATATCATGTAGCATCATCAAATACAAATGAATTACAATAAAAAAACACACAGCAGTTTTTCATATGAACACATTCTAATTTGAAAAATCTCTTAACTCGCATGTTCAGAGAAAATCTCTTAACAAGAGAAAAATCTCTTAACTTTTAACTTACATGTTTCTTAACATGTTCAGTAATCCAGTTATATATTCCATGATATGAGGAAAGTGGTAAAACTAGTTAAAAATGAACAAGGAAAGCAACCACAGATACAGTTGGCTACAGATTCTGCACACGCATTACCAAGCTTCATGCATACCCAGCAAGTTTTGGTATATTGAAAATTTTTGTCACAATTTTGTCCAAAGAAAGCAATGTGCATAAATTGACTGAGTATAAACAATGCTCAAAAGCTTGTAAAAGTTTACAGGCATCTAGTAGTAGGAAAGTGTTCCTATTTTCTTTACCTTTGTAATATATCAATAGTGAGCAGCTAATAAGTTTCCATGTTTACTACTTAGTTTTAAACATATTAGCAACATTAGCTAACAACATGTTTGCAAGCTTTCCCTAGTTGCAGACATTTCAAGTTGTTAATACGCCAAGTTTTTCAGCAGTATTCTGAATAAAAGTTACAGATTCTGATGCTCTCAGTAATTTAAGTTGTTTTAATCTTCTTGAAAAAATGATTGGATGAAGTGTTTTCTTGTGCATTTCTGCATTGATAGTATAGTATTGTAAGAAATAATTAAAATTAGCATTTCTTTTGAAAACGCACAACAACCTACTTAACGGTAATCTTTTTGTGGGATTTTAATGACATCTTTTAAATATTTCCAACATGTATCCATTTCTGAGCTGAGTACAGTGGAGCGTGGAACCTCGAGGTACGCGTTTAATTCGTTCCAGCACTGAGCTCTTATAGCGAATTTTTCGTATCTAGAACAAACTTCCCCATCGAAAATAATGGTAATTCAGTTAATCTGTTCTGCACCCCAAAAATATCAACATAAAAATGAATTTTCCTGACAAATAACATACTGTAGTTTACCTATTATAAATAACACTGTTAAATAATATGAACGTCGTTTACCTTTATGAAGAGTCTTCGCTTGAGGGAGACGGTGAAGAGCTGGGAAGGAGGAAACGGGTTACTGTGGAGAAGGAGAGTCTCCTTCTGATTCAGGAAGGCTCTCTTTTTCTTGCGAATTTTACCCCACTGGAAGCAGGTTCTGGGTCAGAATCACTTAAATTTCTTGTATGTAGTTTCACTAAGAACTGATCTAATGACACTTGTTTCTGGCTTCTTTTTAAGATGCCCCTAAAATGCGACACTAAATGGTCATTGCATAAGTTCGGGGAATAATTGTTTTCACGTTGAATGAAAAAACTGGAATCACAAGCGCACAAACGCATAAATCCTCATGTTATGAGAGAACAAGGGACACTAATACACAAGAGATAAATCTGGATCTAGGCGGAGAGGGAAACGCGTCACGTATACCTACAGCCTGGTTCTTTACGCGAGCCAATGATCGTATTTAAAGCAGAAATTTTTGCTCATACTTTCATCATTTCTTGAATTTCCCGAATACAGAGCTGTTCTGATTTCGAACTTCCACTGTACTTGGAAATACGATTAAAAGAGCACCTCATAATCATTTTCGGAAAACAGTTCATAAACATGCCAGTGAGGCATGAAAGCTGACGATAGAATTTGACGAGTTATCTGTTGAGATAGTGTGCTCTTCCTTGTGAGTTCTCAATGTGTTCCATGGCTCAACTTTATTTTGTAATGTTGAGCTGAAAAAATGATCAATTGCACCAAAATTAGTTTGGTTTATTGCTTTCTGTATGAATTACTAAACTTGAACTTTAACTTAAAAGTAATATATCCCCAAAATAAAGACTTACATCTAGTGAGTTAATTTCTCTCATTTGATAGCTGTATAACAATGGAAGTTTATAATATGCGTTTGATATGCTAAATCTTTTGAGTTTAATAAAGAAAATTTGGCAGTTGAAGCAGCTCTCGATATTCTCTCTTCTTGTGGAGAAAAGTGGGCTTGACTGAGAGAGCATGCACAAGATGGTTTGTGAAGTTCAAAAGTGGAAATTTTTGCCTTGAGGATGAAGTCCAACAAGGATGTTCAATTGATTTTGATAACAAGCTCCTAGTAAGTTATTTCAAGGTTCTGCACTTGCTGTTGAATCCCCAACCTTGCTTCTTCAGACTGCCATTTGTTTGGTAATTTACAAAATCATTTGAATAGGTTAACTTTAAAGAACCAGTTCAATTTTGTTAAAATGTAATTCATAATTTTTTCCATGTTAAAAAGTTGGAGAATGGTTATAGGATGATCTAGTGCTCTGTGTATTTCATTCAAATAGAGTTTATACTCTATCTAAATGGGTTTTTAAATTGCAAGAGTTTATGTTGGGATATAATGGTAATTAATTTCAAGTTCTTCACGTGTTATAATGTTATCATGGAGCTCACTGTACAATATTGCCAGATGGTGGAATCAGGGTGAGTCAAATTAATGCAATTTGGTGACTGGTTGGTGTGCTCTGTAGTATTTAGTTTACTGCTTGTTAAGTTAGACAATACATTGGATGCACAATCTGCAGAACTAAAATAAATGATAGGTGTCTTAATGAATAATTGGGTTTTTTATGTTGGGTCCTACTTCTCAGTCACAGTTTACTAACTTATGAATTTGTTTTGTAGAAAAGTTAAACTAGAGCTTGTTTGTTTGCACATTATTGACACACTATTTATGTTGCAAGTTTAAGCTAAATTCTCATATTTTAGGCAATAAATTGTCAGGTATTGGGGCATGGTCCCCAAAATTTACTAATTATCCTAAAATGTAACTATTGTTTTGGTAGGTTTGAATTTGATAAAACTCAATTGTTTTCTTGGTTTCAAATGGTAATTAATATATGATGTAAATAATTTTTTGCAATCTATGTTTTTCCAATAAGAAAAGTGTAATAGTTCAAGTAAGGCTAATTGATGGCCTGGCTTATTTCTCAGTTGTCAGTAGTTGTCAAGTGTCAGAGAGAAGGACTGCCATTGTGTGGATATTTGAAGCAATTACAGCTACTACATTATTTCGATATGTCTGCTACTAATAAAAGCTAATGTTTGACCAGTACAGTAATTTTAAAATATGTGTATTGAGTAGTTTTTGGTTTGCATTCTGTAAAATGAAGTGGCAATGTATTGTAGGTTTTTGATTTCCTGAATTATTTTATGATCATCAATAGAAATGTCAAAAGTACATTAATTTCTGGCCATCCAATCAGGTAGAAGGGAGATTTCCTACTATTGGTCAGATTTAAAAAAAAAACAGGTAGGTGTGTTCGTAGTGTCGAGGTGACATGAAATGTTACAACATGAATAGTAGTTTGAATGGAAGCAAGGTGATTATTTATTGTTGTGCAGATACCAGAATGTGAAGTTACCAGACAAATGTAAGGCGGGGAGGAACTTGTATGTATAACTATAAGGTAGTACTCAAGCGATAGCCATATTAACATCTGAAATTCAGCTATTACATAATTAACTCAGGAGCTTTCACATGCGTGTATCTGGTCTGTCAGGTTAAAACCTGACCAGTTTGGCCCCCTGCAGACTGTAGACACTTTCTTGCATGCAAGTCATTCCCGATTAAAGTTCGAGTACTGCGTTGAAAAACTCGTTGTCGAAGCCAGTTGCCCCAAGTTTATTTAACGGTAAGCTGTTTCTGTGATGGTTTAGAGCTTGTTTTCAACACAATTTTAATGTTTTTCGTAGTATCATTAAAAAATAGGTTTCTTAGATTTTGCTTGAAGTCTGGAGTTGAGTTCAGTCATTGTGTGTAAGCTGGTATTACATAATTCTCGCAACAACACAGTCAGCTCCTTGTACCTTACACAAACTCTAAATGTACCTTGCACATGTGTAGTCTTTAGTGACCATGCGTAATGATAGCGTACTAGTTAAAAATGTCGCTATATAACTTATAAACTCACAAGTTACCATATCTGTCTATTTATGAAGTACTATTACTAAATATGGCCCAAAGTAAATTGCCAAGAGGTGACTGTAAACGTCAAATGGCTACGTTCACTGTTACGAAATGGGATAAGCAATGGCACAATGAGATACTGTCGTATTCCTGTTTGTTGTAATTTTAGCCACTAAGTGGTAAATTAGGATGTGCTCCAAGTCATGAGGGATTATCTGTCATTGTTACTGCAAATATATTTTGCTTTTTATTCAGAGACGCTCATATTTAGAACATTCTGAAAACTTAAATTGAGAAACATTTAAGGGTATAAATAACTTCTTGATCATACAAGAGCAAAAAAAGCAAAATTCAGCATGCGTTGGACTTGTATTCTTCATACTGTATTTCACACGGTTTGATGAAGTTCAGTTCCCTCTGAAATAGGCAGAAAAAGTGATGATGCGCTGCAAGTTTCATAGCATTGTTACTCAACTTATTGTCGAAATTCTTTCAACATAAAAGATAGAAAAATGTAGAATTTGTGTTGAAGATATGCAATTGTTTTGACCTAAGTACTCTATTGTTTCTTATAAAGCGGGAGACAAAGAAGCGTATGTTGATGCAAGAATCCCACTATATAATAATACAGTTTGTTGCTTGCTTGGTCCGTCTCTCTGTCACGCTCTTAAGGATTTAAATAGGAGGAAATTTGGTAGGATATGCATGTATTGTTAGCATTGTATTGTGGATAACAAAGGCACATCCTCCAAATGGAAACTCCTTCGCAAAACCCGCGTCCTTGGGCAAATCAAACGAAAAATTCAGTATAAATACCTGAATTTTTACGTGTGGGTCTGTTGGTTATATCATCATAATAAGCGTTCAGTGCACCTGTGACGGGCGTTGAAATGACGCGTCCCCTAGTTTAGTCTTACACCTTGTCTTCTTTGTTGAGGTGTGAGTGTTGTGTCATTGACCTAACAGAGGTAAACCAGGCAGGCCAGGTTAAAAGCTAGCAGGATCTGGAACCTGAAGTCAAAGTGTGTGGTTATGAGCCAGGGCTGCGGTCGTGGGAATGTTCTGCCTGTTCTTTGGCCACCTCAATATGCTTTAATAGTTCTCAGCATTTTAGTTTTGTTGGTCATTTGTGTAGTTTCCCAGATAATTTAGGCTAGCTTAATCCAGTATTAATTAACTCGTGTTTTTTCTTGTTCATTTTTGTTTATTAATTTCTGAGTGGTGCGCTGTATTTGATTGAAGGTCAAAGTCTTCAAGTTTGTGTCAGAGACTTGGGGCTCGATGGGAGTAACTATTAATTTAATCAATTAGTCTCACCAAATAAAATTGAATTTTATGAACCGTAAATCGATATAAACTAAATAGAAATGAATATTTGTTACTGAAGATTTGGACGAATCGGAAAACTGATGCATTCTTGGTAGCTTTATGCTTGAATTGTTTGCCTCGTTGAGCTCCGCGCTGACCAGACCAGGGTTCACCCTGTATGAGCGGCTACAATGCTAAACGCTTCCACATAATGTTCCCTCTTTCTTCACACCCAATAGCTTCCGTCATCAAAACTATTTCCGGGGTCAGCCCGGCGCCCGAAGTTTCTTAAGACATTTGAT
>VCRD01006083.1:18963-29597 GCA_006783055.1 Trinorchestia longiramus
GCTGCCACATGTCGATTTAGATGCTTCTGTTTTGCCTTCATGCTTCTTCACCAGTTTCCATCGCTTTCATTGCTGAAAAATGCGTTAAAATGAATACAGTTTTGCCTCTATTTGTGGTAATGGTAGTAGCAGCGGCAGTTGTAGATCTAGTTTCTATCAAAGTCTGTCGAATTCTAACATGTCGATCGTCATTCTCACATTTTTAGTTACTCGGACTAATGATTCTTTGAGAATAAATTGAAGAAAACGTTTTTCTTTATTGGTAGAATACCCAAGTTGTATAAATATTCTTACCTGCTCAATATTTGTGTCGAGTTATGAGAATTTTCTGGCGACGCTTGGCAGTTACGGGACCCCCGCAGCGTTTCCCTCTCTCCACCATTCCTCACTACCCTGACCCTCGCATCTTTTTCAGTCCCAAACATCATATTCTTGTGATGTAATGCTCGCATAGCACTAACGTACTGAGTTCTTTCATGCGCCTCTACTGTGCATTAGTTGAATTGAGGCAACAACGAGAACGACACAATCGTAGTGGTTATTGAAATGTTGTCTCCCCTGCCCCCACTGCTTGCGTACTACTCGCACTCGCTGCAGGGCACGGGCGGAACATCACTGGACGCTGGCACCCGAGCTTCAGAGCTTCTGCTGCTCGTACACGCGACGCTCGTGCAGCTGCTGTAGCTGCCGTGCCTGCATTGTGCACAATGTTATTTCTTGTGTAGACGCTCTTGCACTCCTCTCTTGTGCCAGCTGTGCCGCCGTATTGCTTGCGTCTCATCGTCCGTGCTTGTGTCGTGGTCGACTTCGTCGCTCCGCTCTTCCCATTCACCTTAAAGCAGTGCAAAAATTTTCGCTAGCTCTCCCTTAGGCCTCTTCCATTCTTTGTTTTGGTGCTGATATCGTCGTGCGAGTGTCAGAATCGAACGTCGAGCTGGTCGAAGCTTGTAATTTTAGTGCATAATAAAATATGTATACATCATGCATAATTACTTGTAGCGACAACCGGTAAACTCTTGCGTGTTTGTGCATTTGAATTTATTCATGTTAAAGGTTCTCTGAAACGCGGTTCAAAAATTTTACTATGCATGTTTGAATCATATGTCACACTGAGTTAGTATTAATTCTCCAGAATTGGCTTTGTAATATACTGATTTTGCCTACTCCATGTGCATCACGAGGAATGTTTCTCATTTGTAAATGAGGCATACACGTTTGGGGTGTTCATATTCTATTTCTAAAATTCAAAAACCTGAAACAGTTACCATGTTAAAAGTTGTATATGCCTCATTAGTACATGCATGATTTTAAAGGCCATTCAGTTCTATGATGGACGGTGAGCGTCAGTGAACGAGGGTCGGTGCGAGACATCATGCAGCGGGATTTGCTGCTGGAGTTTGAAAGTTACAGTGTTGACGCTACGAAAATTTCGTGTGTGGATGCACGCTGTCTAACGTCGTAGATATTCAGCTCAGCGTTACGCATTCCTTTCGAAAACGAGTCTTCTAATTAAAACGGTTTACTGCTCAAAATTTAAAGGTCTGGTGGAACATCTGATTTGGAGAAAATTTTTCCAGAGAAGTTATTTCTTGTTATTAGACTGTTTTGGAAGATGTGGTCATTATTTCACATAACGAATGTTATTGTCATTATGAGGTACATGTCTCTCAAACCACTCTAACATCATTAGTTCAAAATTTAACCTTACATTCTTTATGTGCTGCGATTCTTCCTACTTTCTTCATCGTTCAGACACCGTCAGTCTGGTGGAGTTAGGCGGTATGTTGTGTTCATTTCAGCGTGTCCAAGGGACAACGCTCATCAGATTTCCCATTCTACATACCATTGGTTTTGAAATTATTTTTGAGTTTACTCGGTAGTTTAGAAAGCTATGTCGAACTTTTTTCTCCTTTCTGGATTATGCAAGAACAGAACTAAATTTTTCGTTGCTTATTCTGTTGTGTTTGTGGGAAACAACTCAACTCGTTGGTGTCTGGGGACAACCCCGTGCATCATAAATTCCTGTATTGTTGCCTCGTCCGTGCTTCACTCTGGAGGTCTTAACATGAAGCTTGAGTTTGTAGTTAAGTTCTATAGGGATTCCATTAATCGTGCTGCACTGTTTTATATTTGCTGATCTTTTTTTCAAGTCTAGTGAATAGGAATATGAGATTGAGAATAGTTAACGAGACTTGTTTGAATTACAGAAACACGGGTCGTTTCTGAAGATTATGAATATACTTTGCACCGCATGAAGGAAAGCGCTTATTTATATTTCTGTTAGAGAGTCATTGCTTTGGCCGTATTTTGCGTCACTGGGCGTGGGGAATTCGACGTTTGTAACCGGCATCATGAGCTGCACACTTTTGAATTTATAATGCCCATTGCATGGTGATATGTTACAAATTCCCGTATGAGTGCTTTTTGCCAACTTTTTATCAAGTTTACTTCTGGTTGTATGCTCATTGATACTGGGAGCACATTTTATAGCCCTCCAAAAAGGTGTGCTGAGAGAGACCGTCCTATCCTTCCAGGTATCTAAGAGACTTGTCGTTCTATGAGCTGATGTCAGTGTATGTTGCCAAATTAACGGTCTTTCATGTTAATACTAGTAACTCATCCCGAAATTAAAAACACTTCTTTCAGGAGGCCAGTTGCAAGTGTTTCCTAGCTAGGGTTTAAATTACCTTTTTTCTGTCTCTGTTGAAAGGCAGCATGCGATGCTACCAATCTATAAAAATGCCTTCGATACTAGCACGTCTAAGTATTCGTTGATTATATCTTTTTGAGGTGCTCCCTGTAAGTGGGAATTCAGTCTTCGAGGGAACAAGAGAATATATTTATAGCCTCTGTCGTAGTTGCTATTTGTTACTCAAATTTCCTCATTCGCGAATGAGAAAAATGACATTTTCGAGCGCTACTTTTTATGAATCCCAGACGCGTTTATGTGCGTCTCAGACTGACGTACATTTTGGCCAATGGCGATCAAGATTAGAAGGACACGCACAAGCGAAATATCGTCACACCATTACGAGTTCGTTAGTTCAGCCCACATTGGTTTCGTGCATTGACGTGCAGGTAGCTGCAGTACGAGCTTACTACGAAATATAGTACCAAAAGATCAAATTGATACATTAAATGCCACGTAATTCTTAAAAACAGCACGTCGTTGTCCTGCAGCTGATGTACAATTAGCCACTAAACTCAATTACATTCGATGTATCTGTGGGTGAAAGCGTCCGAAGTAACACGAATTGAAAGCTTTTTCGGTGTTCGCCGTGCGCGATATTCCTCTAAACTTGGTTGTCAAAGCTCCCACTGCGCACGAAAACTTCCTTCAAAAGACGGAAATTGGAAGGAAGGCTGCCGTCAGAAGGTTTTCAAGGCGGCCGTAGCGATACGATCAGGCTCAGTGTCTGTGGGCTTTCTTGTTCAAGTCAGTAACATTGTACCGAGGCTCAGTCATGAGCAAGACAGCGTCCATTGCAAATCCAGGCAATTTAATAAGCCAGGCAGTCTATTCAAATGGAGTTGTCAAACTATATCATTTTGAGTTTTAATCAACTTTGAAAATATTCAGCGATAATTGTGAATCGCTGTGGGACAATGGGAATTTCATCTGCAGGTAATCCTGTCAACGATAATTATGATGGTTCTGTTAAATTCAAAATTTACTATGAACTTTACTGCGAGTTTTTCTTATTATAATTTAAAATTTATCGACCCATCCCTCAATAATCAGACATTTAGAGTCCAACCGCAAGAAATTACTTATAACCGATTCTGAGCCGAGAACCTTCTTAAAGCGTGAAGATTTCAAGACAGAACATATTGACAGTAGTGAGAGGCCCTTTGTGCTCATGTGCAAGTACCAGTTATCAACTTGGTAGGAATTTTCCATAGGAGCGCCGTCGCTCCGGCACTTAGTATTGCTGCAGCAGAAATTTAATGCATCTGATAAGCTGACGACTATTTCGTCCAAAAAGTTGAATGCTTGCAGTTTATTGTTTCTTGTATGTATTTTTGTGTGGATTTTTCAGTGTTCAATAATAAGCTTTCAGAGCAGGGTAAGATAATCTGCACGCTCTCAAGTACGCATATTGTTTAGTGCTTGTAACTTTTGAGTTTTCCAGTCTTTTTGTCTTTTTTTTTAATTTTTCGATCTGTTTGAGTTACTTGTCTCATATATGTTTAGTGCATGTTAGCGTATGGCATGTATGTTGCAATCACAAGTCTTGGCACCATTATGTACTTCAAAATATAGCATAACTTTGAAATCAAGTAGGTTAACGAATTACAAGCGAACAACCAATGAATACTCATTAATTACTTTATACAGCAATGGCTTTGTTCGGGTGGAATCCAGCTGTAGTTAAAAGCATGGCGTGGAAGTTTTCTTGCGACTGACCATTTACTTTAAGGAAACGTCATTACTGGTGATTTATTCCTGGTATGCATGCATTAAGGCCTGATTAGGTCAGCCCTGCTGTTGGATTCATTTTACTTCGTATTCAATGGATGAGGCTGGTGAAATTTGTTTTCTTGGACGCGCACCTTGGGGCCTTTATACTTGACATTCGTGTATCTTGCTGTCTACTTCATGCGGCTCAGCGTCAGGAGTGAAAATTTTGTGATATTACTGGGAAGTCGTGTTTTCTTCCATTTCGTAAATGTGAACAATGTTTATACCACTTACACAACGCTCTTTATTCTTTTGGTTTACTTCGTTTTTCATTACTCTCAAGATACTATTCCTCTATTTTTATTGGAAAGTATTCTTTTTAATGTTATTGAATTCTTTTAGAGGACTAAGGTGCTAACTTTAGAGAAAGGAGTATAATTCTGTGAAGTAATATTGTCAGATTTAAGTTGAGACAGGGCCGTGGTTTCTAGATAGCATCGTACGTGAACATCGGATGACCCTTGAGGTGCACTGGATGGAACAGTTTTCAGGCGTACTTTTTGAAACAAGTGTTCTCCTGGAGCTTCGTAGAATTTTTGAAAAAACTGACGGAAAAAGTGTCCGTCCTCGTTGATATAGTTTGGTTACTTCAAGTTTCTTTGCAGAATCCCTAGCTACTGGCAGGAATGAGTAGTGCTTATTGCGGGCGTCTGTAGTGGGTTTAGTTATTAGGTTTGTTTTGCCTATTTTTTTTGTCTTGCGCATGAGTGCGAGGCCGGCATACCTTAATACCCTCCTACAAAAAGTCTTGCTTCCTATTTTGTCCTTGTTCTGACTTACCCTTAAATATTCTCAGCCTCTTTGTCTGTTCTGGATGGATGTGCCGAATTGAGACGGAAATTTTGCGCTTAGTGTATTTGGGTCCACTGTAACTAAGATTCTCAAAGTTTTATGATAATGATTGCTATCAGTAGACGTAACGGTAGTTCAAATCTGACTACAGTAACAGACATATGAACTAAACCTTGGTGACTTGATAGCTGGGTCGTACTACTGGATGTACACTTTGATTTATTCATTCCTTACTTTTCTAACGTTTCTGGAATTAAAATTTTGTGACTTTCAACATTTGAAGACCCTTCATTCTCATTTATGAAGAAAGAGATTGTAGACTGTAAATATACAGTGCTAGAAATGCCGTTTTTAACCAAAGGCCCAAAGTGGCATGTGAAAATGGATCCTTTTTTCGTACATTTGACGTCAGTTGAAAATAATGGAGCGACCAGAAGATCACGTTGAATGTTTCTCAGCCGACACATTGTCTGGTGCTGTACAGTAAAACATAATTTTGTTCATGTTATGCTGAAGAGTTTGGGTGATTTTATCTAATATAGGCATGTGTGTTACACAATGCACGTAAAATTGTTCATGTAGTCGCTTTCATCTGTGAACTGAGATGCATCGGCGGCCTATGGCGAAAGCGAAAAATATTTACTGAGGGTGTAAGGAATATTCAGTAAAAATTAACTATCATACATAATAATTGTTGAGCTAAAATGTCTTTTACTCTCGTATTTTTATGTTCCGAATGAGATTAATTTGGCGATCAAAGTGAAAGGTTGATGCATTTTCGTAAAACTTTGGAGAGAGTTCCTGTGTTCTAGATTTGAAGGATTGGCTGTTCAGGTATTGCACTTACGAACAATATTTTTATTAGTGTGTTAGTGGAACTGATGAATTATGCTGATATGAATTGTTTCAAGAAGTTCCAACTGTTAAGCATACGAGACTAGCCTCGTGTTGTGCATTTGTGACTTTGTGTCTCGAGTTTCGATATTTTAGCTATGTATGTGACATATGTTATTGCACGTGTTTGACTTGTTTGTGCTCGTTTTTAGCTGATCATCAAGTGTGAGTAATCTTAGATATGCTGAACTAAATCATTTAATGATGTTCTTAAACTAGGCTCTGAAAATAAGATTTCGTCTGAGGGAATATGTTCTGTACTTAAGCTCTCTTTACTGATAGGAAGCATTTAAATAGAGGAAATCGTTAGAAACCGTTTTCACTGCATAACTGATTCGAGCTCTGATTTTCCTGACATCTTATTTCCCCTCCGGAAGCTGCTTCCCTCTTTGCATCCCTTATTTTTTCACTTCCTTTTTCTCCCCTCACTTTTAAAGCAATTGCTTCTCTCTTTATCGATTAGCTCCTCTCTCTTTTTACTTGCGTTTCTTGCTTCCTCTCCTGCTCCTGCCAACTTCACCTTACCTCCATGATTGTTTTCCAGCCTCGCAGTAATGTGCTTGTCCGCTATCTCTCTCATGGGGACGCGTCTATTGAATTTCTTCCGCGTTTCCATTATTTTTACGAGTTATGTCCCAACGTGTCACGCTGTCCGCCCGATGTGACGTGCTGGCATTTATTCGACCGAAAGAATCTGTCGCGCGAGCTCTGCGTCGTTGTCCTTGTCTGTGAATCCGATTACGTATTTACAGTGGCCTTTGTGCACCTGAATTGTTCATGTACTGTACTCCCGAAATGTTCTTCCTTTTCCCATTGGAAGTTATGATTAAGTTAAGCAATAACAGAATTGTCAACGCATAGTATTTTCATGTAGGATTTAACACCATTGTTATTGTTAAAACGTTACTTGGGATTATTAATGACAAAGCTCTGCATTTTGTTGCGAGCCCTGGTCTTGTGAAAGGAGTGAACAAATTTTGTGCTTACTGTATTTTATGCAGTGTTGTGTTATACGTTTCTAGTATGTGTAGGCAATTAAACTCGGCTTATTGCATTGTTTAGGTCGCCACTGCTTCCGTCACTGTGTCGTGTTGTAGTCTAAGTAGTAAAATTTAGATTCTTGTCGTCTGGTAGCGCAACCGTACTGTTTTTGTTTAGTCGCGTTGCATGATCTTGACACCATTTATTTTCTCTTGGTTTATACGAGTCCATACAAAGATGAATGCACGATATCAACTGAAGGAATGTTAACGCTGTATGATTTTAGTTTCAAGTTCTTGAAGAAAATGCATGTTTCTGCTCAATGTTGGGGCAAGCTTTGAAATAGATGCAATGGTTGTGAATGTTTCTCGTCCGTACATGCTCTGGTTTTACCAGCGAGAGGTGTTGCAGTTGCATGCAATGTTAGTGATGGGTCTTTCGTGATGCATCTTAGTCTAGAACGAAAGAAAGAAATAGTGCATTCAACGATCGTGCCCCGCTACGTTACGCGGGACTGTGTCCGCTTAACTCTCTTGCATTGATCTTCTTAATTGTCCGGTCTCCGAAATGTGTTGCCTGCCCCTCTCGAGGTGGTGTTTCTCTATTTAGCGGTGCTGTAGTTGTTGCTGTTTTTGGTACCATTTAGTTGCTTTCATTGCACTACACTGACCCCTATTGATTATGTGCTCACTCGAACTCTTCGTCATGCTTGCAATGAAAACCTCAGGGCGCATGGTTATGAATTTATAGATTACGAACGTTACTCCAACAACGCTAAAGTTACTGCATTTGTACGCATGTAAACGATGCCACGCGACGCGCGTGTTGCGTGGAAGCATTGGTTTGTTTATTGGTTGGGGAACTGCGGTGGACTGCCCTGGTGACCTCCAGCTGCAGTTACCTCAGTTGCCGTTGATCACAGAAGACCTGCCGGGTCTTCAGCGCCTAGCTGTGACAACCTGTACTCTCGGCCCACGCTCAGGGTGTCACTCCTTTGCTACGTATGCATCTCAATCTTCAGTGCTTTAGTGATTCTAAAACGGCACGAGACTGTGTGCTTTGAACTTGAAATGTGTTCTCATTTCTGCCGAGTTTAGGGCACTAATATTTGTGTGAACGAATAGTTTTAAGTTACATTCATTTATTGGGCGTTCAATTAATACATGCGTGTGATAATTATCATAAGACTAAGGTGACGCTCTTTTCAAATTATATAAAGCGACTGCACGTATTCAGTTTTTCTATACCGCAGTTCAGCTTGTTTTATGTTCCCAACTAATACCCAATTTATATGGACGTGTTTTTCCTATTGTGTGTGCTGTAATATTTATTCACTCGAATTTCTCAATTGAACTACAAAACCATTCTATAATAATGTGTTCATTATTTGGAATCTGATCACCAAATTCATTTCTTTAAAGACGCTGTCTGTTCCAGAGCTATCAGTTCATATATCAGTTGACGTTTAGATGTACGTGAGTGCAGCTATAGATAATTTCCACTGGCAGAGCTGTTACGCTTCAAGCATTTCGGCTTCTATAACTTGCAGTGGACAAAGCTTTGGAGTATTTCATGAGGAAGGATTTGCATTGTGCGCTAATTTGACCGACCATTTTATCTTTAAATTTTGAGAACTGTGATGTCGACTACGTAACTCGGCTGAGTAGCAAAGTTCTGTCATGAATTTTGCTTCTGATTCCAATAGAGTTGTCTGGATTTTGACCGTTCTGCAAAATTCTCGGCCGAGTCTGAGGGAAGCTTGACCGTTCGACCCGCTCTGCTGCTTCAAGGTGCTGGCTTTGTGGCTGGCAACCCACGCGCTCGCTCGATCAGCGGACGCAAGTTTCTGCCTATCACTATTTTGGTGATGTAAGTAATGACAGTTTTCTTCATCCAGGCTATTCTGTTGTTGTCGACGTCCCTCTTTAAAATTTCAGATGTTGAAAGTTTCTTAGTGACTTATGTCATGATAATTTTTTTTCTTGCTCTATCAAACGTATTTACAGTTCGTATCTACCTGTTTTTAATGATTATTTTGTTATAGTTTCATTTGATCGTGTCGCACAATAAACACTGAAAAATTATTTTGGCCCAACAGACTTTACTTTCGTTGATAATGCCTAATGTTCGTTAGACCGTCGTTTTGGTGTGATGCGTTAGTTTATCTGGGCTACCCGCAACGACTCAGCAGTTATCAGTCTCTGGTGTTGTTTCAATTTTATGCTGTGAGATCGATGAGGAATCGGGCGATTCTTATCGCTTCATTGCCTTCACAGGTCCCCGAGATTCGTAAATCAGTTCAATGCACTTATCTTCTAGCAAGTCTACTGCTTGATTGATTTCATAACTAATTTTGTAGCACTTTTATCATCTAAGTCTCGAGCAAGATGACATCGTCGGGACTCAGTAATGCTCACCAAGTTTGCTGTGTTGTCAAGCTCCTCTCTGTGGTGGTGCTGCGTCAAATATAACACAAACCGATTCAAAATGACTTGTTTTGAGTAAAAATTCGTTTCCTCAACTTCATTCGTCAAATCTTACAAATTTTGGTATGAGAAAAATGAATATGATAAAGTTTTTATTAGCTCTCGTTTCTGTGATATACAAGTAGGAACAAAATTTAGCAAAAAAAAAGTTTTAAACTCCAGGTGAAGAAATAAGAGAATTTTTTTGGCGACCAGATTCTAAAATACTCTTATCAATTTCTGGAATCCAAAAATTGCATAAAGTAATCCCAGTCAGCTATGGTAAAGTTAAATTCTATGAAAAATGAAATCCTTGTTAGTTAAAATCCTTGTGGGGGTAGGGGGGGAAAATATTTTTTAAAAGTTAATAACTTTTATATTAGTATTTATAGGATTTTTGAGTATATATTTGAATTTCTTGTTTTATTCTAATTCCAACCACATAGAGCATGTTATATTTTGAATATATGTGTCTTGCCGAAGATAAATGCATTTTTTACTTCGGGTTCATCGCTCCAAAACTTTACCCCCAATAACTTCAAACTATTAATTGTAGAAACCTAAAATTTGCACTAATGGATTTTGGTATACGATAACCCCATTCACCAATTTTCATCAAAACCAAAGACGTAGTGGTTGAAATTACTCTGTGAACAGCATTTTATAAATGATATCCAAAGTGCTAACAGAAACCCATTGCGGCACTTCAACTCAGCTACTGTCCCCTCAAAAAAAACTTATTCTTTTAGTAAGCTTTACAAACCTTAACGAAAGGTGGGAATTATGATGTAGGTAAAATTTTCTCAAGTCCAACGTTTCACCTGTGATTTTGTGCATTGTTATTTACGAGCTGCACTATGGGCTCGAATGGGTTACTTACGAGAGTTCACTGTTTAAACGTGATCAACAAATGATAATAGCCTTGTTTTTTGGACGACGTAGAATAGAATAGAATAGAATTAGGCTATAGGAACGAACCTTCTGGCCCATTCTTGGGTCGGATAATTACTTCGATAATTATTCGGTTGTTTACCCAAGTC
>VCRD01006084.1:3686-23093 GCA_006783055.1 Trinorchestia longiramus
CAGGGAGAAAGGTTCCATCAGGACATGCGCCAAATGGAGGAGAGGTACCAGGGGAGGTGGGATGCAGTCATGCTGGCGGACTACTGCTGGTCGCTGAAGAGAGACAACCCAGCAGCTGCTCATGCACGGGAATCGAAGAAACGCCAATTTATGCAGTGAACTCTGAAACTTTGTGTCACGTAACGTTTATTTAGAAGTATTATATGTTTATCAAATTTGATGGAGTAAATAAAAACTGAATGAATTTGGATACGTTGACTTTTATTTCTTGAGGAAAACGGAAAAAGTCATCAGGGTTTCTCAGCTGATAATCCGCAGAAATTTGTTTTTTTTACGAAAAATCGATTTTTAAAAAAATCTGTAGCAAAAAATCTTGACCTGATTGAGCAAACCCAAGGTTATTTTCGGACTCAGAGCATCAAAATTAGTCTAATTCAACTGGAAAACCCTGGACGATTTTCAAAAAATATTTTTTTGTTACCCAGTGTTATACTCGTATAAGTTGTTGTTGGAGCTGGTGGAGGACTTGATCCACGACTTGATTCAGTACTTGATACCGGACTTGCTGATCTAGAATTCGATTCTCGTCTTGGATTTGCAGCACGTGTCTTTTCTACTGCCGATCGAACTTTGTTCCTGTGCTCTTCTTTACCAAGAGGTCTAATAAAAATTTTATACTTTTCCCTTTGTTTGCTTTTATTGTCTCATCTGCTTTGAGATGAGATTGAGTTAGATGCAACTTATCAAAAAACTTTGGTTTATAATTTTCATCGAAATTTTCAGATTTTTGCTCTGTCAACAGATCCCATAATCCAACTGTTCCTTCAAAACAGTGATTCCTTATTTTTAGGTTATCCCCTGTATTTCAATTTTTTTATTACTAAGGTCGTGTTTTCTATCAAATGTGTGACCATGTGCTCTGTCATACTCATTTGGGGTTTAAAAACATAACTTAAAAATAATTTAGCGATGGGAGCGATTAAAGATATAGATCCAGGAAAAATCAATGCTAATTTTCAACAGGTTTATGTTCAAAAGATTTAATTGTCTCATGAGGTATATCGTTTATTACAAATCTTGTCTGTTTCGATTCATTAAGAATTTTCGAGAGAGGTTCAATAAGTGGGACATACGGTAGACTAGTTTAACATCATGTATTAAAACTTCTTTGAAGTTTTAATACATGATGCTCTGGTAGTGTTTAATGAATCTTCTTTAGTTTTGATATCAATCTATTAAATGTTTTAACGATGACAATTCGAATAATTCCAACTCTATTTTGAGTTCATTTTGTTCTTAATATAAATTTATTGTGAACTTAATTTGAGTTCAATTTTTGATATCCATCAAGAATAATCATATCCTTTCCGCTTCATAAGATTTTTCGTTTACTTCTTTTTAAAATTTTCTCAACCTCATAAACATCATTGTTATATTTTGAGAGTTCGTCTTCATAAAGTCTTCCCATTAATTCTTCACTAGTCATATCTTTCAATCTATAAGTTACTGATTCTAGTGAGAATATTTTGGGGACGATGACTAGTTCACTGATGAAATTTGTGAAGTACCCTTTATGAAAGTCTTTACTTTTCTTTATATTCTCACTCGATCTCCACTGTTAAAGTTTGGTTCCTTCAAAATACCCTGTGTTGCAGAAATAAATTATAATAAACCTTTTTACTGTTTTGTTTCATTGACGCTTCACGAGATGTCATTTGTTCGAATATATGAAACCCATTGTTGTTATTATGAGTTAGATCTTGTAGAATATTAACCCAGTTTTAAGTATTGGTTTTTTAAAAATATTTCTGCATTCTAGTCGTTAAATTCTGATGAAGCGTTCAACAACTTGGGCTTTCGTTTCATTTTCAGTACTGAACCAGGCTTTTTGAACAATGCTTGTGTAGGTTTGTTTATAAATACTAATCCTCTATCAGTTTGAATTTTAGCAGGGATTCGTTCTTTGAATTGTTTTTAAAAGATGTTTTGGTTTCTTCGCCTGTCTTTTTCCGTATAGAAATAGCCCAAGAATATTTACTGAAGAGATTCATTACAGTTAAACATAGTTTTTTCTTTGGTCTCTGTATTCCTGCATATTAACTAAAACAGCTTGCCCCTGATCATCAATCTTTAATGCATTAACCTTTTTTGTGTTAGAACTGTGTCATATTGATTTATGAAGAGTATATGATTTTTGAAATGGTAGCCTGTGCTTTACTTCATTTGGAGACAATCCACTCTTACGAACAAGTTCAACAATTCCAACATAACCTCTTTTAGGATTATAATATATTTCATTTAGTTTTTATCGCTCACCTTTGTAAGCGCACTTGAACGTTTTTTGGAGTGCCAAAGCCTGCCTAGGTTTTATCAGCCACCATAGCACTAACTAATTTAGCATCTTGTCTACCGTAATCCGGTTCATTAGGATCTGCAGCAATTTCGTAGTTATTTTTGTTAAGATAGCATGTACATAATTTGTATCTTTCGTTTTAGGAAATTGAGAACAGAAAATGCCATGTTTTTACAAGCTTGATTGAATGAATTAATCCCTTGATTTACTTATTGGATTTGTTTTTGATTCTTAGTTCCAGGACAGCAAAATGAGTAGCTGTGCTTTTTATTGAATGATCCGTTTGAGACTTGTTTGGATTGAATATTAGAAGGTAATTCTAAATACATCTCGAGTACAGGGTGTTTTCTAAACGTTATATTAACAAGACCTTGACCACTGTTTTCCCTATTAAGGGGGACATTTTAGTAAAATTAAAAAAAATTCGATTTCCGGTTTTTGAGTTGTGTTTCTTATAGTGACAGAAAAGAAGCACGTTCGTTTGTAGATATTGATTTTCTCTTTCCAAAACTATTTACTTTCGTTCTAGCATGAAAACTGTAAGAGGAGACCGATTTTGGTCGAAAATACAAAAAATACCTTATTTACATCAGAAATCACCATTATTTCGAAAAATGAGAAAAAATACATGAATAAAATGTGTTCTAAATCCAAGTTACCTACTATGTTGCGTTTAGTTTCGTCGTACCATGCATTTAAGCTTTTCACTACGATGCCCCCCTTAAGAAGCGATTTTAACTCCTTCAATTAGTTTTGATTTCTAATAGATACCATATCTGGGTAATTTGATACTGTTTTATTATGGATCATCATTTATATAAGAACATTTTATGAACCTATTTTCCTACGATCTAGTGCAAATGTATTAATATCATCGGGTAACATATGCCGTTTGTCATCACTACCATTCAATGCAATCTGATTTTTTCCCGTAGTATGTAGTTGATGATTATTACTTTGAATCTTGTACATTGTTCTATAGATTGTCTCTTTATTTAATGCTCTTTTATAAATACCAATTTTGATGTCATTTTCCGTCACATTTTTCTTTACCCGCTTAGCTTTTTTATCCAGATAATTTTTCATTTAATAACGATCTACTTATGCGCTGAGACTTATAAGTTATTGAATTGGTAATCCACCAGTTTCATCTTTCATTTTTCCAACTCTCTTGTTTACATCTGAATATAGAAAATCTTGTTTCGAATAATTTGATGTATCATATCGATAATTATTGATGTCCATATATCTATACAATTTTTTTTATATAATAGCACAATGGATCTATATCAGTAGACAATAAATTTGTTTCATTTCCGTATTTTTTTATTATGATTTTAATGAAAATCATTTTAATGAAAATCATACATCAATGTTTCACTGGTATTCAATATAGGAATTTCTACATAGATTAGCCAATTATATTTTATTCTTTGTTTTTGGATATGACAAGCACTCAAATTTTTAGATAATATTTTGAAGCCTTTAAAAGTTGATTTATTTGCCAATCTGTTCAATATCTTATTTGTTTTCACTACATTCACTGCCACTCTATTTCTTATGTTGTCCATAATTTTACCAAATACTGAGTAATTCATTAATTGATAAATATCTTTTTTAAATTGAGATTTAGCTTGACGCCTTTCCCTTTTTATGCTGAGATGAAGCTTCATCCATGACCTCTCGTCAAATTCTAACATTCTGTGAATCTTTTCTAACTATAGTCGTAAATTTAAATATTGTTTTTGAGCTTCATGATGTATCGAATATTATTCATGTTTTCTAAGATTAGGAACCAACTTATTTACATTTTCAATGTTGATATTTTCTGACACTAACGATAAATCCTTATGAATAGTACGCAATTATTTAGGATAATTTAAATCAACTTCTCATATATATGCTTTATCGTTTCTATGCTTGCAGTTCAGATATTGCCATTTAAAACTTCATGTCAATAATTTCTGAGACATTGCCCATCCGTATAAATGGTTATAAGTCATTTAATTATATGTTTTTATCATATGTCTCAAGTATATATGGATTATTTACTTTCGAATATCGTTTCGATATAGTTTAAATTCCTCTATTTATACCTTTTTTAATGAACAAACAAATATCAGGGTCTTTAAATAAATTTAATTCAATTTTTGTGTGTGTGCTTCAGGAATACATAAAATGACAATCCAGGCGTTGTAAAATAATATACACGTGTTCCAGAGAATAAGTTTTCATACACATTTCTCTAAAAATTTTCAAATACATCACTTAGCAATAATATATCAACTTTAAGATATGAATTTCGGTAGTCTTTAAATGTTTTACAATTGAACACATTCCAAAAGTTTAATGCATATTGATACTCATCTTCTTTTATGTGTTTATTATTCAATCTACTATATGTAAAAATCCCTTCTAGATGGTAAACTTTCACTAATCATTTTTTCCTACGTATTAACACATTCGTATGGATAAATAGGTTTTATGTTAAATAATTCTAATTGTTCTTTTTTGGAAAATATATTGATAGCTTCTTATAATCCGTAAAATTTTTCCATAATCTATTTAAAGAATATGGCATAAATGAAGATTCATTCAGAAGTCACAAGCCTCTCGTTATGTTTTCCATTGTCCTGATTTTTAGCACATATCGTCGTAATTGTAAAGTGCAAAATCCAATTTTTCAACTTCTACTTAAAGTCTATCGCAATAATTTGACCCTTTTTTCGTCTCTGCAAAATTATCTTACTACACACCATTTAAAACACTCATTCTCTGTAGTGTTTACATAGATAGGTATGTAATCTGGATTTCGAAATTTTGTAAGCAGTTCAGTGTAGCTAGAGTTCTGCAATCTAGTAACATCAATTATTAAACCAGGTGAAGTTCTTCTATGTTCTTCAAGATTTTTGATTACTTCTTTAAGTAAGTTTTCGATGTCTATAAACTTCTTCGATAGATTGATAAATTTTTTAATCATGCTTAAGCCTTGCTTCACAGCGTTCTTTCTTATTTTCATCTCTCACTTTATAACACTGCACCCATGTATCTAATTGCACTTTCATATTATCAAACTTTTGTTTGTTAATATTAGACTTTATTTCTGATGTGATTTTTTTCACAAAAACATTAGGATTGATATCTGTAATTTTAGAGAATAGATATTCTAAGCATATATCATTTATAGTCGTTTTAAACCTTTAAATTTATATCCATAAATATTTCTAAAGTGTTTCAAAGACTTTTTGTGTGTATACTTAACAGTCACTTTTTTCCATATCTCACACTAATACTCGAATTGATTATCAAAATATGGATCAGGTATCAAGTTTCTGCTTAAGTTTTTCTGTTTTTAAGTTTTCTCACGTCTTTTAAACTCATTAATTGTGATATGACAAGCGTTACAAAATACATTAAATTTTTTACATAGGTTTACATCTTTTTTACTTAAATTCATTTACATATTTAGATTATTTAAAGTTTTTATTGTCATAAGACGTTTATTAGAATTTTTATGTTTGAATGTATTTCTACTGTTACACAACGTACATGCTTCCAATGATTTTGTATCTATAATTTTTATTACGTTAAAAAGCAAATTGTTTAAAAAAATTTAAAATCAGCAAAACAACTCCTTCTAGACCGGTCGTGTCTTAGATCTCATCACGTCTTCACAGGTGAAGAACGGTGAGCTCTTATTTGATGTGTTTTTCTTCCACAATTCAGCGTCAATATAATCTGTTGTTTTATGTACAGCCGCTACGTAGACAGAAATACTACCACACACGAGCTCATCTCATGCATTTTTCTTCACAATTCAGTTGTAGCGTACATATGTATACAGTCATTTGCTACCATATACAGACGGTACGTAGAGAGTGAAATACTGCTGCACACAGTCATTACAAGCATGGCTTTTTCAATTCAACGAGTTGTTACCTTTATGTTCACGCATCTTATCGAATCATATCTTGGGCCCTTCGGCACGATTCACCGATGGCTTCATATCAGAGTTCAGTTGGATTCCAGTACGACAGGTTGGGAGACTTATCGTGAACTCGTTGAAAACCCAAAAGCTATCTTGGGATCTAAACCCGTAGCACCACCAAGGTCAACGCGAACGCTACCAATACAGTACAAGTTCCTGTACTGTTAAAAATTTTTGGAATACTTTCGTCAACTTTTTTCAGTCATAGAATATTTTAGTCAAATTTATACTAATTATACCTGTATTAAAGAATTAGATTTTTGATTACATGGAAGAATTATTCTGTTTAATTACAGTTATATCAATATATTTTTTGTAAAATTCTTATCTTCTTCTTAAATTCTTATAATTCATGGAGGAATTATCTTGTGAGAGCACTATTACAGAAATCCATTTTCAAAAATTATATTATTATTTTTAATGCAATGGTATTTATTACCGTCACATGAATATATATTTTTTAAAAATATCATCATATTGTTAGTACAATGTTACTTGCTCATTCCAAAAATGCATGGAAAAATTATATTGTTCGGTTACTATTGCAGGAATGAATGTAACAAAAATTGTTTCATTGTTGTTAATGCAACGATAATTGTTTTTATTTAATCTTACTATTATATGATGTAACGAAGGCGCTGCTAAAAAATCGCTATGTCCTCTGTAGGGTCGCTAAAATATCGTGAATATTTTAGTATTAAATAATATTAAATTTAGTAATATTTTAGAGTTAATTTTTATACGTATTTAACGTCATTTGAAACTAGTATTTTAAATTTAAAAATTCAATCGTAGTTCCAACTCCAAATTGTAACTCTCGTTTAGAGAACACCATAGTCAACCACGAGCCTGTAGGCTAAGTGCCCGTCAGTTCCTTCTCCGTCGTTCCCCAGTGTACAGTAATCGTATTCGCGCTTTCAGTCTCTCTGACGGGTTTCAGTTTCAGATTTCAGTTTCGGTCAGGTTCAGTTCAGTTCAGTTCAGTTCAATTCCAGTCTCAGTCTACGAATTTCTCAATTTCGGTCCTTGATCTCGGTTCTAACTTCTACTGATTTTGATCGTGTCCAATAATAAATCTGCAAGCTACGAAGCCGATCGTATCACTTCCCCACGAAGAACATCACCCATGAAATTATTACAACGGAAAATAACACGTTCCCTAAACTCGTGACTCTAAACCTCCATAAAGACTTCAAAGACTAATTCTGTTTTATTTAATAAACGGTTTTCTTTGAATATTTTGAGGGAAAACTAAATCTACTTTTTTAGAAAATTCATATATTGCTAATGGCATGTTAATTGTTAATTTCGATAGCTAGCGTGTTATCACAATACGCCATACTTAACATCTACTATGAGAAGGGAACAGTGGTATTGTATATGAACATCATGACAAAATTCTAATGGGATAAAATGATCGGAAAACATATGAAAGAATTAAAGTAAAACAGTATGATAATTCAGTAATCCTAAACTGCATAATAGAAAACTCTTTATACATATTCATTAGATTTTTTGCTTCAACTTACATGAGAAATTTACGTCTAAATGAGTAATGTGTCAGGAGGCTCTTATATCATACTACTCACATGTTTCCAGCGAGATGTTTGAACTTCAGAATAAGGTTGAGCATGTTGGAATACACATGATTTCCTACAGTAATTACCTTCCACAAATGTTGGTCGATTAACGCACAACAAATGCCCGTTCTCATATTTTTTCATATAAAAGAAATCCCAACAAATTCTTGTTTCTTTCCAACACTCCCAGTTGTTTTGTTCGTAGGATCTTGATTTCTGTGCGTGACTTTGTTCCCTAGCGTCACAAAACTTCTACAGTTGCCTTAGCGTGTACAACTTCTGAAATTCGTGTTGATGCCTCAGAATGATTTGTGGGTCTTTTTCTGTTTAGCAATTCTGAAAGCAGGTTTGAGTTTGAGTTGAGGCATGAAGTTGCAGTTCCCACTAGCTCACAAGAGCTGCCTCCATTTCACGGTTGTCAAACCCATACATACAAGCAACCAAGTCCTAAATAACGGTACGCAAGTTCAAACTGTCATACGAAGCAAACGACGTTGATGTCCTGTGAAGGGTCAGAACTACGTGAATAAGCAATTTGTTTGTTCTAGTTTACCTGTAAACAAATATATAAATGCTGGACCGACGTTAATCTACTGAAATATGTAATTTGATTCACACAAAAGTGAAGAGGGAAGGCAGAATTAAGTTATTTTTGTAGTAATAGTAATTAGTTGTTATATTTTGGACATCAGTCTACATCAGGCCAAAATTGACATTCATTCATAGAACTATGACATCTGAGTATTTTTTAGGGCTCTATCTTTATGAGAAAATTCATAACAAATTCATCATATACTATACTTGAGATTGCAACGAGCAGAATTATTTATTTAGTATCGACGCTGTTAAGTATGTTGGTGAATAATAGCTGCTGGAAACTACAATAAATCATAAACAATGAAAATTTTGAAATAATCTCTATTTTTTGACGAGCATTCATAATATTTGGAAGGAATTTTCTCCCAAGTAAAGAGAAGGAGTTACAATGCTTACTTTTTGTAAACAAGTTTTTTCTGCATACAACAAATCATTGCGTTTCCATGTTTACTGTTCACTAATAACTTGCTCCTCAAATTTAAAATGACAAGAATGCACTTTAGACAATTCTATTTTCAAGACTTTGCTTCCAATTTTTTCCTATAAAATATGGTATTAGCTACCGAATGATATTTGTTTTATTTTTTATTTAAAGATAAACTTCCTTGTCGAGATGAAAAATCTTTCTGGTAAAATGATTGTATTGTGAACTGCGAGTTTTAATAAATCTGTGCTTGGCAAATGGTGTTTTAACATAATAGTTTTTAAGTATTGCTCGTGCGGGTACAACACTATAAATTTATTTTTCACATTCACGTGTTCAACACCGCATCCAGCGCATCTAACACATCCATCACATTAAACACGTCCAGCACATCCAGCACATTTAACATATCCAACACATCCAGCACATCCAACACACTTAGCACATCCAGCACATCCAGCACATCCTGCATATCCAGAACATCCAACACATCCAGCCTATCCAGCACATCTAGCACATTCAACTCATCTAGCACATTCCGCTCATCCAACACATCCAAAGCATCCAAGACATCCAGCACATGCAGCACACCCAGTTTATTCAGCACAACCAGCACATTAACACATCCAGCTTATGAGAACATCCAGCGCATTGAACTTACCCAGCACATGCAGCCTATGCTGCATAAGTAGCACATACTGCATATCCAGCACATTCAGCTCATCCAACACATCCAGCACATCAAACACATCCAACACAACAAGCTTATGAGCACATCCAGCTCAATGAGCTTATCCAACATATTGTGGCGATTCGTGTTTAATTGTGAAGTCAATTTGTTATTGGATGATGGATTGATGAATAAATGTATATAAAAAGTTAAAAAATCTTGTCTGCCTACTTATAATTGCACGATGATTGATTGTCGATGAGGCATGAAGGCTTTTCTTTCTCATAATTTACGTAATCTTGGTTTCAATGCATGTTTTTCTGCATGCTGTCCTTCCGTTATATTTCGATTAATACTTGTAAATAACAATTAATAAAATGCAAGAAACATACGTAATCGCACTAGAGGGACTCTAGTCCTCTGAACACATTAAATGGTAAAAGGTTCCCAATATTTCTTTTCAATGGCAAAATGAGGGGATAATGATACACGCAAAAATCTAATACATGTTATTATAAATATTACGGGATGGAGAATGAGAGTTATCTACCACATTTTGGCATATGAACCACACATGATGTCCTATTAAACAGTGCACTATTACAGATTAATTACATACTTAATAGTTGAATAGTTAAGTGCGCACACGGAGCAATTTAGTTAAATCAATGGACGCTCACATCAAATTACGAGATTTGCCCTGTTGCTAACCTCGATTACATTGACAGTATTAATATTAGAACTTGCCCTTACAATAGAGATTCGTTGCTGATGATGGACTTTAATGTTTAACACTCACGATATAACACCTAAATATTACCATTAATTTTTCCCTTATCACGGTGCCCCTAAACGCACTTATACCCCTAGACCTAGATGTCGCTCTAGTTCCAATAGCCTGCATCGTCGCAGAGATCTAGCTCTCAAGCCCTCCCACATCTATCCTTCCTACCGTTTTTATATGAGCCCTTATCCATCTATATTTCCACACTTTTAACGTAGATGTGGATATACCGTATGTCCCACAAAAACTCGAACCGAGTATTTATTTTCCTATATCAGTAATATCATCAAAACAATACCATAAGCATTTAATTTCTTATGATGGTATTACTGATACCATCCATCATAAGAATCGTAGGTATTCTTATGATTGTGGTGATAGTAGTGTTAAGGCATAGTGATGTGGAATGATGTGTTAACATGTAAGGATGTGGGTGATACATTATAAGGATGTGGGAAGGTGAATAGGTATGTGTGGAATGCGAGCAGTTGGGCCGCAGACCCAATAAACGTCAACGCAGCAAAGCCGCAAACGGAAACGGAAACAGAAACAAGCAAGACCAAAGTGAAAGGAGGGGCCAAAAGTGAGGAGGTGTGGTTCTAGAAAACACCACCGGATTATATAAGCAAGATTAAGAAAACCAACGGGGGAGAGCCGAGATTTAGGGAAGAGCAAGGCGACAAGTGTGAGCGACAGTGCTAGGAGCGTGAACGATTCCACAGCGGAGGCTTAGACTGGGGAATTAGATCTCAACGGCAATGTAGGCTTGTGCAGCCAGATCGACATTGAGGATATAAGTATAAGTTCGGAGGTATAAGTGGAATAGGTGTAAAGGTGTTAATGGGGGACTTGGAAACTAGATCTCGTCGACAATGTAGACTGTTGGGACGGAGAGCAACATTTAGGTCTAGGGCGTGGGGGAAATAAGGGGGGCACCGTGATAAGAGGGAAAATTAGCGGCATCTCTAAGGTGTTTTATCTTGAGTATTAAACATTGTAGCTATCATCAACAGCGAATCTCCTGTGTAAGAGCAAGTTTAATATCATTATTTATGTGATCGAGGTTAGCGACAAAGTAAATTTCGTAAATTGATTTGAACGCCATTTAATTAATTTGTTCCGTATGCACATTTAATTATTCAATCATTAAGTATGCAAATTATCCATTATTAATGCACTATTCAATAGGATATCATGTTGTGGGTTGTATGCCAAAATGTGGTAGAAGACTCACATTTCCCATCTCGTGAATTTACAATAGCATGTAATAAATCTTTTGTGTGTACTATTGCCCTCATCGTGCCATTGAAAAGAAGTGCTGAGAATACCTTTTAACATATCATGTATTCAGAGGATTAGAGTCCCTCTAGTGCAGTTGCATGTGTATGTTGTTGCATTTAATTAATTTGGTTAATTACAAGTATTAATTGAAATGTGGTAGTAGGACAGCATGCAGAAGACCCATGTATTGAACCAGGTAATCCTGGTTCAATACATAGGTCTTCTGCGTAAATGATGAGAGAGAAAAGAACTCATCAACAATCAATCATCATGCAATTGACAGTAGGCAGATAAACTTTTACATTTTTATATGCATTAAATCAATCACTAATAAATAAATTAGACATGTCATTATATTCACCCGAACATTTAACGCGTATTGCCACAGATGGTGTTACTGATACGGGAAAATAAATACTCGGTTCGGGTTCTCGTGAGACATACGGTATACATACAATATATCGCTCTGAAATATGAAATCCTATGTATATATCATTACTATCATGACACATCCAGCTCATCAAGCACAACGAGTTTATCTAACACATCCATCACATCCAGTGCATTGAGCTTATATAGAACATTTGGCACATCAAGCACATATAACACATCTAGCAGTGAGTATTATTTTGTTAAAGTAGAATTAAAATATTTTTAATTTTTTCGTGATAAGCAAAACCACAAAATTTGATATTGTACATCCATACAAAACTTGAAGATTTTTCTTATGATCAAATTAGTACCGATCATCAGCGTGTTGTCAGTGTGTCTTTAACTGTTACTTGATACTAGTCCATTCACCTACATTTTATTTACCTCATTAAGTATTTTTTGCCTTTTTTCTTTCATGTTAATACTGATGGTAAGAAAATAAAAAATATATATTTTTCGTAGAAGCCTATGATATTTCAGAGTTCTAAATGATCTTATTTATTTAAATGAGTAAAATCAATGTTATCACCCCTATTCATATTATTAGAATTAGGTGTGTACAAGAACAGGGTGTTTGAGGAAACATGTAGAATTCACGGCCTGGAATTTGTCTGGACGTTCAGCAGTTAATTTGAGAATATTCTTCAAATGAGTGAAAACGTCAAAAGAAATTCTAAAATGAAACCCTTAGGGCTAACGTGTATATTCTTAGCGAGAAAAACGCTAAAGGAGCGAATACATTTAAACTAGTAACTCAACTTACACACATAAACGGGAGAAAAAACACTTCAATCAAAACTACTTCAGTTAGCTGTGATAGACTGAACATCATTTGATGATGTTGGGTCAATCAGATGGGTGTCTGAAAGCCAAAGAATTTTATCCTGCTCGGTTTCGAGCCCAACTTTCATAATCCGCTCGAACCCAAGGAGACTAGGATATTTTTAGTCATAATATTCGAGGTAGGCCATCAAAATGTTCCCAGAAAATTTTCGTTCATGTTTCTTCTTGATTAGGTCAGCCTTTTACGTTTTAAATGTGCTTATACTGCAGTTTCGATGTTCACGAGAAACAAGGTAAGTGTGAGACACCGACAGGTTGTCTAAGAAATTCGTGTGTGAAAACGAATTGATAACGGGAACAAATGCACTCTGTGAACATTCTGAGTGTATACCAGAAAAGGAACGGCCTGAAAAGACTGCAGAACAAACTGTTTTTTATTAAACTCGGGTAACTCTCTGCTTTGATGCTACTTTGACATTTTTTAAAAATCGTCTACACCAGCATGTAGTTCACACTGTCTGCAATTGTCAGTTTTGAACAGATCATTCACCTCGTCTAACAACCGTGCTAGTTTCCATCGTAGTAAAATAGTTATTGGAAAGTTTGTTTAGAATCCTGATTCCATCGCATTCTAATGAAAGAAGTCCAGGAAGTTATTTTTTCACCGTTGAATTTTAATTAATTTAAAAATATATTCAAAAACAAATCATACTCAAACTTGAAGACATATAAACGAATACCTACATTTCTAAAACCGAATACGTGTGTTACATTTCCGATGCAGAATGTAACTACATATAATTTTTTACCCAAACACCTCTGAATCACATCGTCACTAAATTCCCAGCGAAACAAAAATCTAAAACCAAAATGTATACGTACTATTACGCACCTCTGCTGGTGATGATGCACTGCTACTCACCACTGCTTGTGAGAAATTCAGGGTAACTCCAACTTTTACTCTATGAAAAACAATGGTTTCTGGCTTAGTTTATTACCCGAGGATTTTATAATACACTTTAATTCTTTGGCCCCTCCTTTTCAACAAGTTTCTATACACTTCAGAGCTTAGTATAGATTCTAAACTAAATTATAGCCCCATGAAGAATTTTGTTTCATAATCAGTCTCCCATCACTAAGTGCAATCATGAAGTTGTCTAAAATTGTGTAGATTTGAAATTTACTTAGTAACATAACATTTCATCACTCCCAGTACTGACGTACTCTAATTTATCACAAAGTATGTATTGCGAACATGATCATGTATTTATTTCTAGTTATTACCACTTAAAACTTTCTCTTCCTTGTCGAAATATCTTCTATTTCCTCCTCGTAAAATAATAAGTTTTACTCTCCGAACAAACACTTCTTCTCAAAGTTAATGCCTATAAGTCAAACAAGTTATTGCCCTCTTGCAACGTATTGAAACTTGTGTTTGAAGTGTGCGAAGACAAAAATTTAAATATGATTAAACTTGTAAGATTAGAGACGCCCACCACCACTTGCGACCTTGTCCACTTTCTTGATGGAGGTCGATTCGCCCTTCTTCCAATTTATCACACCATTTTTGTACACTACCCTCACTTACAAAGTTGTCACCGTACGCTTTGTGTAATCCGTTTTCTGCAATGGATGTCAGCTATAGCACACTTCTCTGGTTGCAGAAAACGGATTACAATTCGTAACTCACATTTGGTGGGAGCATCGATCGTAGCAGTCATGCTCAATTGTAACTTGGGCAAATGGGCTGTACTCCTTTTAGCAATTATGTAGAGAAATAAGCAAGGCTCTGTAGTAGTTTTGGTAAAAAAATTATTATGTTGTGTAAATTTCCCTTTTTTGTAGCCCATCAGAGGTTAATAAAAATACGCCTCGTGTTTAGTTTTATTTTGTTTTCGTTGAAGTTGAAAACACTGCCTGGTATGAATAAAAAAGTAATTTCGTAAAAACTTCAGTGATTTTTATTAAAATCTCTTTCAATAGTAACTTGCACACTGAAAGTTCGTAAGTAATTCTGCAACGTAAAAAATCTTTTAAAATCTTTCGTAACCTATAGGTAAACATGCTAATTACAACTATAATAAAAATATTAGGAATTAATATTTCATAGCAATCTTACTTGTTTGTATAAAAGAGTAAGTGAACTCGTCTTCTTTAGGTAAAATCTTGAATAAATTAATCCTTCCTGGTTGATATACGAGTACAGTGCGACCCACGCTAACAGTCTAATGCAACATTGCTTAAAATATTGCATAAAATATCTTTGGATACATTAGATAACTATTTTTTCAAATATTTAATTACTTAACGAAGATTTACGATGAATATTTGCAATGCTAACAATGTATATTGAAAGACGTAATCAACACTTTTTCCTTAAAATTTGTGTTTGTATCGACCCGCGAATTCAGTCCAACATGATTTAAAGAGTGAATTCATTATCAAAAAAGATTAAAAACCACTGATACTAACTTCAAACAAACAAACAAACAAACAAACAACTTTATTTCCAATCAAGTACACAGTACATACACTTACTACATGCAAATATACATCATTTAAAATGAACAGTGGACAAATTTAAGAAAACATAAAGGTTATTTATTCACGGAATGTCTATTGCACTTTATGAGTTGAAAAACACTATCAATTGGTGATTCAGTCAATTTTTTCATTGTAACAGATGACATCGGTTTCGACGCAACTAGGATGATATTTCATAAGTTTTGTAAATATAAACACGATTGGTTTCCAGAGTGACAAAAGCTGGTGTTCAGCCAATGGTAAAAGTGCTAGATTTCAAATTCACAAATTGAAGTTAAGTTAATTTCAACACCACAGGGAATCATTACAGGTAATATAGTTGATAGACAACCAACTTATAGAACCTGTAATGATTCCCTGTGGTGTTAAAATTTACTCAGTTTCATATTGTGAATTTGGAATCAAGCACTTTTACATCGGCTTGAAAACCAGCCTTTGTCATTTTGGAAAAATATCATATTCTTGCAAAACAATGCAGATTCGCATTCAGCCAAAACAACTTAGAAATATCAGGCTTTGATGGGCTCTAAATACTACAATTTGTTGGTGTGTCTTCGAAATTTGCCAGATTTGAACCCAATAGGAAGTTTCTGTCCTATCATAAAGAGAGGCATTTATATAGATAATCGGTAATTTTCTTCGAGATAAGACTTATGGAATACCAAAGTAGTCGCATCGAAACTGATGCCATCTGTTAAAATGAAAAAAAAGTGACTGAATCAACAATTGATCGTGTTTTTCGTCATAAAGTGTCAAGGACTTTACATTAATACAGTAAATATCCTTTATGTTTTGTCAAATTTGTTCACTGTTCATTTTAAATGATGTACATTCACATGTATTACAATCTTGAAATTATTATCAATTCATTGTAATCTCTTTTGACTATGAATTCACTCTTTTAATCATGTTGGACTAATATCACAGGTCGATAAAAACACAAATTTTCAAGAAAAAGTGTTATGTCTTTCAATATACATTGTTAGTTTTGTAAATAGCCATCTTAAGTCTTCGCTAAATGATTATACATTTAAAAATAGCTCTCAGATAGATCCAGGAATATCTCTATGTAATATTTTAAGTAATGTTACAACAGACTATTAGCGCGGGTAGCAGGGCATGTTATTTGCATCCCATAATGATCACTATACATATAAAAATTAACGTCGTGCATATTCGTACAGCAAAGATTCAATTATTTTCACTTAGTAAGCTATCAAGGGTGGTCGATTCATTGAACATACTGTGAACGTCAATTTACTACCCGGTTTATTAATAGATAAATGAAACTACCCTCGGTTCTGAGGTTTCAAGTTGTGTACTCTGACGACTTCTTTAGAAAGTTCAGGTTGAGTTGGGTCGATAGGATTTCTTACCGAGTTGGATATTAACTTTTTCGGGGAAAAATTTTATCGGCAAACTTAGATGAGGGCGGAGGATTGAGGAGCCCCGAGATTGCCTCACCTATCATTTCACGAGTCATTGGAGCGACGAGGGACGCAAATTACAGGCGAACTCACGAGCTTCTTATTCAGATCGTTGCTGACGGATGGACTAATATCTCGTGTCTAGATTGCAAGTCGTCCAAATTTGAGAGTTAATTTTCATTACTAGTGCCACTATTCTGAAATTTACGATCCGTTCGTACAAGAGTTTTTATTATTGAAAAAGATTTTTTCAATTTTTATGACGTTTGTTATCCTGTGAAATTATTGCCTGCAAAACTTCTGACCTAAAATTACTCCTAATAATCCAATATAATCAGAAATAGAAAATTTAAAAATCGTATATAATTCTTATGGACATTATTGTCACTGAATCAATGTTCTAAATTGTAAAATTTGCCAAATTTGAACACGAATTTCGAATTTCATGCATTAGTTGCATGTTTTCTGATTGTACAGTTTCTAACTCTAACAATATTTACAACCTCAATTTCTGAACTATGAACTGAATGTGAAGACGAGCCCACGTGAAAATAATCTTCTTACACTTTATTATCAGTATTCGAAAAAATTCCAACTTGACCAAACTTTAATTGAAACTACAGAAAAACTGAAAATAATACAATTTTATTAGAATTGATTTAAGTCATACCTAAATGTTTCAAGGGTTAAGTTAATTACTACGATAATTTAATTGATACAAAGTTTTATTGGTGAACTCTCCATCGCTTTTTACATAAGGAAACTCGCCTGATACATTTTACATTTTCTAGTCATGGTCGAATCAAACTCCGAAACGCACGAAAACCCAAATTTGTGGTCGTTTTGTCCAAGTTTTTATTCCAAGTGTGTTCCAATTTTTAAACGTTGTTTTATCAAGGTCTTTGGAATATAATGTAGATTTTTTTATCACCGGGAAATATGAATAAACCAATAACGTCAGAACTAGCTGAAACGGACAAGAACAGTATAGTATCGCTGAGTGTCATTTAATCCCTTCGGTAATTTCTATCATGCAGGTTGAGAACTGTACAAAACTCCATATTCCTCTTTGCGTACTGTACAAATTTTCATACTAACAGGAACCAAGAAAAGCATATGTGTAAAGTATTCGAGTGTCGTCAATTTTTTCTCGTCCTATGTTGTTAGGTTAGGTTTCCAGGTGTCTACTACTACTATTACTGCCGCTGTCTACTACTACTATTACTGCCGCTGTCTACTACTACTGCTACTGCCGCTGTCTAATACAATTACTGCCGCTGTCTACTACAGTCAATCACTACCATCACTTCACTCTCTACTGCTACCATCACCGCACCATCTACAGCTAACATTTATTCCATTTCTGTGTTTGTGTTTCTGTGTTTGTAAAATCTATTTCATTTATTTGTTTGTGAACCCTTCTATGCGTTAATCAAGGTGCAATGGATGTTGGTACTGTACTAATGGGAATAGAATCTATTTTTTTTGTTCAATGGACGAAAACTATTTTTGATATGTGTCTTTAGTTTCGAGGAATCTTTATTAGCGTTGCTTCTGTGTAAAAAAGAACAGAATAGCTTTTAACACACGGAAAAAAATATTATTTTGATTTCAAACTTCAAAATATTAATGAATCTTTTTCATCCAATCCTCCGGTTTCTGGAAATTATTGTAAAAAGAATTTATTAATGGGAATCTTATTCGATGTCATAACAAAAAAAAATCTTGATAGAGAAAACAAATCCTAATGTTTGCCTTTTTCAAGTGCCAAATTGAATCATTTTGCAACTAAACAATTATTTATGATACAGTGAATAGACACTAATGAGGAGATTTTGTTCTGTTGGACTAGAATCTAATATTGAAATCTTGTGCTTCGATACCAATTTGGGGATCCGGTGCCTAGATGCTAATTTTGTGATTTTTCGTTTTATCGATTTTGCAACTAGACAATAATTGTGTACTTTGGTGATTGAATATTTTAATAATGGTGACTGGTGACTGGATAATATACAGTTACTGGATAATATACTGTTACTGGACAAAAATATTGCGGATGAACAATAGCTTTACATTTGTGTGACAGGTTGCTGATTGTAATTTCTGGTTGTGATCGATTGGAATTTTGTTGTTGTGATCTCGTGACTAGACACTAATTTTGCGATCTTGCAACTGGACACTAATTTTTTAACTTTTTGGCTGGCCTGAAATTTCATGACTTCGTGACTGGTCACTGACTTCGTGATATGAGGAATAGACACTAACTTTATAATTTTGTAACCAGTCGCCAAACTTGCATTTGACAATTAGTCACTAACTTTAAGATCTCATGATTATATAATAATTTTGTAATTTGAACAGTACGTGCTATCAACTCAGTAGATGATCACTGAAAAGCAAATCGCGAACAGCTAGACGTATCCAAAAAAGGGAGTCCAACCAAAATACAGAAAAAGCTTCAAAAGCGAAAACAAGGTACTGCAAAGAATGCAAGGCATCGTACAGCTTGCAACTCTTCAACATAAGAGGTTGCAATATGGACGA
>VCRD01006086.1:0-12128 GCA_006783055.1 Trinorchestia longiramus
AATGTTAACCTTAAGAATTTGAAAAACCAATGTACTAAATGTCTATGTACTGTGTACTTGATTGGAAATAAAGATTGTTTGTTTTTGTTTGTTCTCGCTCACACCAATACGGAACCGACACACGACGCAGTCGTGCACAACCAACTGAACCTGCTCAACCAGCACCCCTCGTTCAAGCCTAGGCGTCCCCGTTGAGGTGCCAACTACTAATTTATACATTATGCCACACATTGTTAGTCTTAGACTGTAAATACCAAAGTTTTTATTCTTTGTTTATTCCTACTTTTTATTCTCGTGGAGTTAGCAGGATACAACGTTCGAGCATTACTTACTGTATACCTTCAGGTGGTAGGTAGCATCATTTTCAGTAATACAAAATACGTTTAGTGGGCAACAGCTTACCTTGGGTTTTCCATTATTTCTATGATAGATTCGTTCAGTTTTCGCTCGCTGAGCTCCGACCACTCAATTATCAGCCCCTGACCGTGGATGACAAGGTTTTGTATCATTTTCCTGTGTTCTGGCATGATGGGAATGCCTAGGATGGGGACTCCGTGGCGAATTGACTCGTGCACGGTCTGAATGCCTCCATGACTGAAGCAGGCCTTCACGTTCGGATGAGCTGGAAAGAAATTTTTTGGGTCCGTTGATGTTGACGTCACATGGCGGAAGTAAATCTTCTCGCATTAAGGAAATTCATTGTTGAAAAAATTAGGACAAAAATCCGGCAGCTATCGACACCCCAATATAATTTCTTTAAAGAATTATATATGTAGCAGAAACAGAATATGAAAGACGAATTACATATTTGTTTCTAAGATAGACACCTATTGGCACTGGATTATCGATGTACAATGTAAATAGGTAAATATGTAAACGGTTACTCACAAAACCAATAAAAAATTCAACGCACAATTTTTGGACACAACCTTTCATGTGTCTCGAGTATTGTCAGCAGAATTAAACAAATAGTTCAACCGTGAGCCATTTATCATGACTTCTGAAATACCTGCAAAATTTAAATCTCCTTGCAAAAAGTGTTTCATATCATTAAAAAAATAACTTTTATGCCATCTTTAACTTACCCAGAATATCCTGTTGACGAAAAAATTTACGAATGAAAATATTTTTATAATTTTGCTTTGGACGTTCTTCAAACTTCAAAATAATTTTGTAGGGTAGCTGCGAGAAGACTGAGAAGAATATATCTTTGTACACTTGAGGAAAATGTTTACTGTGTCCAAATGATGTGCCCATGCTGACGTATATCACCGGGGTGTGACCGGATAGGAACTCCGATACGTCCTAGAAGAGTGGAAATATTTACTGTACATGAGCCTATACTTAACGTATCTGAACATTTTAATAAACATTAATCATGACTTACAAGCTCAACAACCGTATTTGAAAACTTCAAAATTCTTCTGCAAGCTCGAAATTTAGTTTTAAAAGCTCATTCGATAGCGAATGATCATTAATTTGTAACCTTTGACAGGGGCTTGGCCGGTTGGAACGACAACCCAGCCACTGGTACAAGCAGAGGAACAACCGGGTATGGATTGTCGAACTGGAAGTCCGACGAGATCATGAACAGGCTCGAGTTGCTCTCAACCTCGTGGAGTGGTGGCAAGGATGGGAACCGAGAGGCAATCTGGTCAGAGTATCCACCAAAATTAGGATTTAGCGTAGCTCTTAGAACCAGTAATATGAATCAAAATACCTGCAAAGTAATTGTTGCGAAAATGTATGTTATATAACGTCCTGATTGCTCCTGTATTTGTCATGATCGGATTTGTTATGACAGGCCATCAAACGTTTCACGCTGCGCTGCGTTAACACGTTAAGTGCGATACGACCCACCGGTGGGTCGCTCAGGTTAGGTTCTGTAATTTTTTCAAAGCTTTCTAGTGACTGTGTGTACAAAGTAAAGATTTGCACCGGCTAGACAATCGCACTCAACGTGTTAATGTGTTATCAAGATATGACAAAGGGGATCTTGCTTGGACCTAAACAGAACTTGGCTCCTTAAATACTTTATTGATATTCAACGGTACAAGTGATCAGAGATCACTGTGTATTTTAAGGCAGGGGTTCTCCGAACGAGAGGAAGGCTTCCACATGAACTTGAATGATATTGGGATGATGATCTTTCGCCGGAAACTGATGAGGCAGCAAATGATCTCAACACAATACAGTCTGTATGTTCCTTGTTTGAGAACTGAGGCTCGTCTTACTCGAATAAGAGAAAATTGGCATCAGAATATTGGATTTAGATCGTAAATGTATTCAATACTGTACAGAACATTCAGAAATCAACCACACGTTCGTTAGAATTATCACCTTAAACATTTTCTTAGGAAGTAAAGCATTATTTTTCACAACAAAAATTTTTCATTTGTTTGACTAAAATTATTGGAGTACAAAGCTTTCATTTTGAGGGTAAGGTATCTACAGCACTGACATTGCTAGTGTCTTTCTATCCTGATGAGCGGCCTTCATCAAGATAGAGGTCCTTCTTTTGAGGTTTTACTCTGTATCATAAACGGTACAAAACCCAAAATATGTATTAGTCTAAGCTTTTGCAGTGCTTATATCTAAATTCATGTATTCATGTGTGGAAATTGGGTTTCAAACGGTCGGAATGCATGAATTCATGAAAGAACTCTATTATTCTTATGAAATACGTCGGATAAAAGAAAATTTTCTGATGTGGTGAACGCACATGACACTTGTGTTGCAAAAACCAGCAATTGTGCTGGCTGAAGGCTGTAAGATCAGTAGTTGCTGCGTCCGAAAGCTGACAGCAAAATAAATTCTGTCGAAAGGCAGATGAGATTTCATCACTCACGCAAACTTAAAGTTACTGAAAATATCAGATAATCAATTTCAATAAATTAAAATTTGTTACTAGTCTTCAACTGTACAAGATAAAAAAGGATGAAACTTCATTTTATTCAGGTAAACAAGAAACACGCAATGATTTTTTATTCCTAATGCTAAGATCTTAAGACCTGTAATCATGTTTTCAACGATTGTTTCCGTGAACTTTGTGACGTGAAGTTGAGGCTTGTAGGAACACGTTGAGATAATCTGAAAGTTTTTAGGAAATAGTCAGATTAAGCCGGTCAGTCTGTCATCCTATCTGGTCTCTGCATCACAAACATAAAAAATTCGAGGCCAAGTGGGGGTACAAAAACTTGAAACCTGGCAGCTCAAGCGCAGATCGCTCACCACTCGGCTACAGTTATATGTAAACAGTCCATTACAATGTAAGTGCAGAATTTTTTTATTTAGGTCATGTAACAGTGAGCTGTCACAAAATGAAGGTAAGTATCAAGTGTGCTACTTTAAGAATGTATTAAATAAAAAGAACCCTACATGGATATAAAAATATTAATACATTACTTTAAACGAAAAAACTTTACTTGCCTCAGATGCAGTTAGGTGAGGGACCAAGTATCTAAACAGGATGTACTCTGCCAACATGTGCATGCAGTTTTTGAAGCGGTGCCATGTCGAGTATGGACGAGGAAACTCCATCGAATTGCTCGCCACAAACGCAGGGTTCAGCGGGTTACCAAAACTGGCACTCGTTTGTGGATGGAGCGTTGATGCCGAAATTTTGGCAAATGTTGTGCCGTGAACAAATGGGTAGAGCATCTGTAGAAATGTTCCAAGAAATAAATATGTAGTAGCTTGGAAATTTCTATCTAATCTAAATTTTCATGGTATTTACATCATTAGACGCATGAACAGATGGTATAGAGCCTAAAAGAATATACCAGGCGTTAGATAGAAACCTAGGGATCACTTGTCTAATCCAGATCTCCACAGTAATAGTGTATACGTATCATTCAAAGAAAACCACATACCCAGCAAGAAAACTCATTCGTCGTCTTTTCATGTACTGCGGTTGAGTTGAACACCCAACCCAGACCTACATTTTAAGTACTAATTCAGGCTTTCTAATTTAATGTTTGAGACAATGTTAGGGGGAATAGTGGGTGTAAATTGATGCTCAATTTCAGAAAACGAATTTGGTTTGAATTATATTGGAGTCCATCACGCCTATTAGTGATGCATAGGTATTATTAATCACTCGCCCCTATTGAATTTCTTTTAAAAAATAATTTAACAGCTTTTGATTGATATTAATTGTTTCGAAGTTGAATGTACGCAATGAACTTTAATTCTGACTAATTTTTTCAAGAGATAGATAGGCAAAAACACAAATGTAACTTAAGTTACTAGATAAGTTTTTATCCAGAAGAACTTTAGGGACATGCGTTGCAACAATATCAAATGAAATTATAAGTTTGAATACATTTAAAATAAAATCAATGTTCCAAGTATAAATGTTGGAAATATACTAATAAGAAATCGTCAGCATAATAACATTTTTGAGATAGTATCAAATGGAAAAAATGTAAAGCTAAAGTGTGCAAAACTATAACTTCTTATCAGTTGTTAAGGCAGATATACGCATCTTGGGCAGTTTTTGTACGGCAACCACGAATTTTTGTGGCATAATTACTAATTTTGATGATGAAACACTTCTGCTTCTTTTCAGCATTTGAAACCGAGTTGGATTCCATATACTTTTTGCTAACTAATGTAAAGAACAGCGTAATTCGCAAATGCCTAACAGAACTTACAACGAACATTATATCGTCGATGATGATTATATCGAATTCTTTCCGTATCTTGTAGAGCTCTTGAACAACTGGATCATCGAACAAATTTCTTACGCACTGTGGTAGAACTTCACTCATGATACTGTATTGATATAAAGGGTTGTCAGTAACAGCAAACATTGATACGTCGGCAGTACTAGGCAAGTGCGCCGAGGTATCCATGTACGTGACGTTTACGTGGCGATCCGTCCAAGATGGTTCGCTCAGGGCGACAACCTGCAGGGCCAAACATAAATGAACATGACGTCAAGCAACCTGCAGGGCTAAGCACATATACAAGCGACTACCCCGTTATTTAACCTGCCGGAGTAAATGTTTTATCACCACATTATGCTGACAAATACCTGTATAAACTAAATCAATACTGTATCTCAAAAATATGTCTTCAATATTACTTTCTTGCATCATGAACAAAAACTGGATATAATTAAAACGTCTGGAGAAATAATGAAATACCAGTTTTCTTAAGTGTAATCTATGCCCTCTTGCAACAAGTGAAATCTATTTTTTCACGTTATGTACCTCTCTCTGCTCTTAACTATTTCTTCATTCGTTCCACCATCTGGGACCCACACTCCTTCGCAAAAATCAATTTCTCTCCAGTTCGTCGATGTCATCCTACGCTCCCTCTGCCTTACTCACTCACTCATACCCTGACGCTGGTCCAGTATGTAGAGCAACAGGAAAAGTTCATCACTCCATTAGTTATACATACTCCAAAGATTTCTCCTTATAGGGAGAGCGACCTCTCCCCCCGCCCGCTCCCCTCAAATTGCTGCATTTACTTGCATTCACTGATGCCCATTCCAAAAATGAATCCAACAATATGAGCTACATGAGATTACAAAAAATATAGTGACTGCACTTTATGACCTAATACCTCTCATAAAAAGAATTTCGCATACCTTATGACCTCTGTTGGCAAGGGCGATCATCACGGGGTGCTGCAAGAGCATGTGGCTTTTTATTATACTGGGCGATAGAAATAGGATTTTGTACGTCTTTTCAGCTGGGGGCAGAGTCGACCTGAAGAAGATAGAGTCATCTTCCGCTGTCTCCGCGCCTACCAGCAACAGCAACAGAGGAATTAAGATCTGCAAGAAATAAAGCATCAACTCTTTGATGACTGAATGGAGCTCTGGATCCAACTAACAATTGTGATGTTCACTGCGAGAAAAGTTAGTTTTGCGTGCTGCCGTCAGACACCGAAGGATTGAAACGAAGGTAAGTAATCATGTATCATATTTCCTACTCATCCTCATGAATTGAGATAGCGTTTAACATGAGTAACTTCGATTCAGGAATTTCTCGCGCTGTAAGTTGGGCAACTGTAAAATGTGCTTTCATTTCTATAATTGCCCGTACAGGGTCGACATTTTTTTAGAAAACACAGTTTATCACTGGGCTTAAGACTATGACTTGTTTGCCAATTACTTTCTCCGATAAACGATGTTAAACCAATCATTCTAGTGTAAAATTAAATTTTTACACCGTTTGGTTTTGAGACAAACTCTTGAAAATGAAGCGGTTACATTTCACATACTTTTCATGATTCTGCTAGGTACATTTTTCGTTTCTTCCCGTGCCTCACAATTGTGAAAAGAACTTCCATTTTTTTCAAATAAATAAATAAATCATCTTTATTCCGATGTATCACAGAATACAATATAAATCCACAGTACAAGGAATCGGGTTTTCAAATCTTAAAGCTAACATCTTACGGCTAGTGAAGACATTGTTGTTGTTAATCCTAATATTACCATAGTAGGTAAATGCAGCAGTACAAAATGATTATTTTCTTTAAGCACAATTAAGAATTACAAATTACAAGGCAATCTTAAACTCCAACAAAACGTTAACTTCGGAAGAATTGGCATACAGTTTAATGTTACAGTTTGAGGTCCTGGTAGTAAGGCTAAACTCATAAACTTAAAAATACGAGTTTGAGTGAAATTCTAAGTTGCAATTTCTAATTTGCTGGATGACTGCTTAATATCAATACAAATAATACATGGGATTTATTTATTATCACAGATAACAGAAAAAATCATTGCGTTTAGTAAAATTGGATCTTATGCATCAGAGAAAAACTAAAAAAATTAAACGGAAAAGCTCAAACATGTCATGTATTATCACTGATTAACATCTCGATATACATAATTACAGCTGTAATAGACTGAACTTTTGAGATTTCACATTTACTTATCGTAACAAAATATTTACTAACAATGACACATGAATTTTATGATTACACTATGAAGTAAACCGAAAAATAGTACTTGGGCTTAGATTTTGTCATAAAATTTGCGAAAAACTATAAAATATTTGTGAGAACTCCATGGACTAAATGGTATCAAAAGTTAAGTATCAGAAAAAGTCCGTACGTGAGAAGGGAATTTAAACATATCATGAATTGAAAGGAATGAAATGTCCGTTGTCAGAGTGGAGTTATTGTGACAGAAAGTCTTAATATTTCATATCATCTTGTTATTTCAAATACATGTACTAGAGTAAGCACAAAAACTTGATAATAACAAAACTAAAAGTAAATTCGGGTGAGATAAATCAGTGGCGACGCTCATGTAAATTCTGACGTGGTAGGTATTCTACGCATTGTAGGTGATAAGCGAATATTTCCATTAGGCACAGCTTAGAATTAATATCTTCGCGTTTAATGAAATTGGATGTTACACATCAGAGAAAGACCAGAAGTAAAAATATGAAATTGTAATTATAATTCAATTTAAATTGTAATTCCTAATTACATGTGTATTGCTTGGTATGACTTGCTGATAACTTATTAAATTTAATCATTATCACATTTGACTGTAAATATCATTGCGTTTAATAAAAATGGATGTTTCACATTGGAGAACGACTAAAAAATTATGAGTGAAAGTTAAAAACATGTAAAAAATTATCAAGATTTTGATTTCGAAATAGATAATTAGAGCTGTATTAGATTAAAGTTATGAGGTTTCCCATTTATTTATTGTAAAAATGCATGTAAGTGCATGTTTGAACGTTTAAACTTTTCGTTTTTTCGTTTTTGTGTCACCCATTCTTATAAGCTGTATGCAAACCTAGTGCAAAATACGTATGATTCAATTCTTTTCAATTTTTCCGATATTCCTTTTTATTCATTTCTTTTTATTTCCTTCTAATGATTCAAGCTTAGATTCCGGTATTAAGTTACCACTTAAAGAGACTTATATTAAAATGTTTGAATACCCAATTGTTATCATAATTTATGCATCAATTTTATTGGGAACACTATTTTTGGTTGGTTGCACTTTTCTTACCTCATACTCCATTGAAAAATAGATTTGAAATTTTAAGGTCTAAACATTACAATTCAAAATGTTACAGGCAGAAAGTTAACCCCCTAACGCTCTCTTTTATCGTCACGTCAAGTTTCTTTACAAATCTTACTTGGATTTCCATGTCGGAGCTTGAAATAATGTCGAGTCTTGTGGGAACAAAACTAGAAGTCTAGTCACTGCAGTGATGCCAATTCAGAAGCACAACACCATCTGTGGGGATAGTGAGGTGACCATGTCGTCTCTAACAACACACGCCCGTAAAATTCAAGAGTGAGCTTGTGTTGCCTCTTCAAAAGCAGAGGAACGAATACGTCAAAGCAGGATCCGGAGGCCATTTTAACCACAGCTGCAAGAGAGCTACCACACACTCCCACTCAGTTCTGTTCAAATTTTTCCGAATCAAAGAAAAGCCATTTCATTTTCGAGCATAAGTTTGCAATTTTCTGTGTTCTAATTTTGAATTTGATGCCTAATGTATCCACAATTTTTTTTACTCTGTTTCTGTCGAACTTAGTGTAAATCATTAAGCTTCCTTTTCAATTGTATTTAATGCGATGAAGCTCATGACTGAATTACAATAACAATATAAATTTTGACGACCATATTCAATCACGTTGAGCGACATGCCACCAAATTAGAAATTGCGACTTGAAGCTTCACTCCTATGTCCATTATTAATTTTTATTTATTTTAAAGATTTCCTTCACTTATTTCACCGTACTCATCGTTATTTCATTAACCACTGCAGAATATCCACTACGTAGAACATCCTTAAAATAGCATATCATATTTTATACGTTGACTTGATTAGAAATACATTGTTTTCTTTATACCTTTTACCTCCCTCAACAAGCAATCCTAGATTTACCATAGACCCTATCTCGACCCATTTACATTTTTTATAAAGTGAATGATCCTCTCGCATTTGATTTTAGTTTCATTTTCCTTCGTAAATTTGTTAATTAAAATGTATTTTTATCGGAAATTTCCTGATCAAAAGATCAACTTTCACATTGGTTGACTGGTAAGGGAACCAGTTTGCTATGTCGGAAAAACCATGTTTGATGACCGTGACCGCCGTAGTCTGTTTGTTCTTGACCATCAGCGGCAAACAATGTCCAGCAGTTGCTATGCTGAATGCTTGGCGTAAGCCACACCTCCAACACACTCATCGACACGCCATAACGAGCCTCCATTTAACGTTGAAGCGCAGAGGTCTGGGATCTGACTCGAAGTACCACTTCTAACTCTCAAATTAGTGCTTATTAATTAGTGCTTTTTTACCTGGTCAATGTTTCAATGTTCATAATGGTTACTATTCATAGTGCAAAAAAAAAATTATAGGCAACAAACTGTAAAAAAGAATGTAAAATGTAAAAGAATGTAAAAGAAAGAAACTTTAAAACAATATTATTTTAATTTCAAACTTCAAAATAATAATGAATGAATCCTTTTCATCCAATCCTCCGGTTTATGGAAATTATTATAAAAAGAATTTATTAATGGGAATCTTATTCGATATCATAACTAAAAAAGAAAAATCTTGATAGAGAAAACAAATCCTAATGTTTGCCTTTTTCAAGTGCCAAATTGAATCATTTTGCAACTAAACAATACTTTATGATACATTTTGCAACTAAACAATACTTTATGATACAGTGAATTGACACTAATGAGATTTTGTTCTGTCTGACTAGAATCTAATATTGAAATCTTGTGCTTCGATACCAATTTGGGGATCCGGTGCTTAGAAACTAATTTTGTGATCTTTCGATTTATCGATTTTGCAACTAAACAATAATTATGTACTTTGGTGACTGATTATTTTAATAATGGTGACTGGTAACTGGATAATATACTGTTACTAGACAAAAATATTGCAGCTGAACAATAGTCTTACATTTGTGTGACAGGTTGCTGATTGAAATTCGTGGTTGTGATCGATTGGAATTTTGTGGTTGTGATCTCGTGACTAGACACTAATTTTGCGATCTTGCGACTGGACACTAAATTTTTTAACTTTTTGGCTGGCCTGAAATTTTATGACTTCGTGACTGGTCACTGACTTTGTGATCTGAGGAATAGACACTAACTTCATAATTTTGTAACTAGTCGCCAAACTTGCATTTGACAATCAGTCACAAAATTTAAGATCTCAAGATCAGATAATAATTTTGTAATTTGAACAGTGCGTGCCATCAACTCAGTAGATGATCACTGAAAAGCAAAACGCGAACAGCTAGACGTATTCAAAAAATGGAGTCCAACCAAAATACAGAAAAAGCTACAAAACCAAAAACAAGGTACTGCAAAGAATGCAAGGCAACGTACAGCTTGCAACTCTTCGACATAAGAGGTTGCAATATGGACGAGTGCCGCTTCTGTTATTTCAAACAAGAATCAGCTGCAATCATTGAAAAACAATCACGTACAATTCAAGAACTCAGCCGTCAACTTGAACTTAACCGTCAGCTCGAACTCAGCCGTCATCTCGAACTCAACCGTCAAATCGATCTGCTGGCAGGGCGCTTAGCAACAATTGAGACAAATCAAAAACATTACGAACACGAGCTTAGGCTTCAGTCTCCGGAGACGCAACTTAAACAGCATCTACCTACTAACAACCAGCCCCAACATATTCAAATTATTGCTAAACGTCCAGAAATTATTGCTAAACGTCCAAACTTCTACCTGAAAACCAAGAACCGTTTTAGCACATTGAAAGACGAAATGGAAAGTAACGCATTGAAAAACGAAATGGAAAATAATATTAACTCTACAAACGAACAGATAACGCAAATATCAGCTGAACATAATCCACAAAAAATTCAATCTCATACGCAACCTGCTGGAATCCTCAAAACTATTCGCAAAGCAAATAAAATTACTAACATAACCTGCAAAATTTTGGTAGAAACAAACGTACAACTGAAGAAAAAACTAAAAACAGAAAAAAACGTCATGTATTTCTCATTGGAGACAGCATCATACAAGGACAGAAAACTTAGTTCGACGAGCATAAAATTCTCTGCCGCCCCAAGATACGACTTCCCGAAGCAGTCGACCTAGTAGAAGATCTACGAGGCAAAAAGGAGGACATAGTTATAATTCTTTGCGGAACACGAGAGTTAGAACACAAGACCCAAGATGAAATTTCCCTACAATTTGAAGTGTTAATCCATACAGTGAAAAACAAATCCAAGAACGCTATCATAACTAGCATTCTTCCGCGAAGAAATGATGTAAATCTAAATCTCCAAATTCTACTAACTAATGAAAAGGTTAAAGAAATATTTGCATGAAAAGGCGTCATGTACCTAGACCTGATGTCCCATTACACTGGACAGAATGATCTTTTCAAGAAAGATAGAATCCATCTGAATAAAGTCGGGCAAGCTAAGCTGGGAAGCTTACTGACCATCGCCACGCTTGAACTAACCACCACATTGGAACATAAAATTGGCAATATACAAAATTCAACAAGCATATTGAAAATATATCCAAAGCAACAACAAATCAAAGAACAAAAAAATCGGACAACTGTAATTCAAACAACACAGAACTAAATGATCCTCGAAGACACAGGAAAGCAGTAAAAAATTTAACTATATCACGTTCTTGTCCGTACAAACTACGTTCACATAACGTATCCTACCCAGCTATCCAACATGGAAAAGGAAAGAACAGCGCATCCGACACAAACAAGCCAAAAAACGAACACGTCTCCCGACAAATCGGTATCACTTAACCTCACCTCTGCAGCAGACATCTCTGGCTCTGCAAGAAACACTTGCAAAGCCACAAAACTATTGGCAACCTGACCACGACCATTGGGATACCTTGAATAAAACCGCATTATCACAACACGATAATAGACTAGGACAACTGAAGATACTGATTGGCAACGTACAAAGCCTCCTACCAAAAATGTCGGAACTTGAAGCCATTGCATCAACGTTGTCACAAGACATCATAGCTATCAATGAAACATGGCTAGATCTCAATGAAAGACATCTCCCAGCGGAGATCTCAATAAAAGGATACGTTTTGCACAACGTCGACAAACCGTCACACAGCAACAGAGGTGGTGGTTCCCTTATCTACGTCAAAG
>VCRD01006086.1:14597-29585 GCA_006783055.1 Trinorchestia longiramus
GGAATAATTATCGAAGTAATTATCCGACCCAAGAATGGGCCAGAAGGTTCGTTCCTATAGCCTCATTCTATTCTATTCTATTCTATCTCAAGCTATGAACTTTTTTTCCGTTAAAATTGCCGCAACTTGGAACCAGCTGCCAGAAAACATAGTTTCTACTGGCACTGTGAACACATTCAATAATCGTCTCGATAAATTTTGGATTACGAATCCCCCAGTATTACATCCTACTAACTATGTCCCTAACTCCTTAAGCTTAATGTATGATTGAGAAAAATGCTCGTGACATAAACGCCTGTGCGTGAGTGATATGTGTGCACATGACTAAATTGACTTACGTGGTTAAGGTGTACGTGCATGACTGATGGATTTACTTTAGACGGCATGGGACTTTGGTATTGAACCAAGAATGGGCCAAACGGCTCGTTCCTATTGCCTTATTCTATTCTATTCTAATCTGTATTTTAATATGTGCTTGCTTATCAGTTTATTATTCTTTTTCTAAACCTTTCGGTTTTTATTTTTTCAAGGTGGAATCATAAAGCCCATAAGTCAATGTTGGAAAATGTTTTGTCACAATAAGTGAATGTGAAATCTCAGAACTTGAGTTTACTACAGCTGAAATTATCTGTATCAAAATTTAAATCTTAATAATCTGTGACGTGTTTCAACCTTTCACTCTCATAATTTTTGTAGTCTTTCTCTGATGTGTAACATTTAAATTTTATTAAATGCGATGATATTTACAGTTAACTGTAATAATGATTAAATTTAATAGACCATCAGTAAGTCATAGTAAACAGTACACCTGTAATTAGAAATTACAATTTCAATTTAATTACAATTACAATTTCATATTTAACTTCTAACCTTCATTTTTTCCGGTCTTTCTCTGATGTTAAACGCGAAGATATTAATTCTAAGCTGTGCCTAATGGAAATATTCGCTTATCACCTACAATGCGTAGAAAAACTACCACGTCAGAATTTACAGGAGCGTCACCACTGATTTATTTCACTAGAAATTATTTTTTTAATTTCAGTGTTATCATGAAGCTTTTGTGCCTACTCTAGTACATGTATTTGAAATAACAAGATGGTATTGAAAATTAGAACTTTCTATCACAGTAACTCCACTCTGACAACCGATATTTAATTCCTTTCAATTAATGATATGTTTAAATTCCCTACTCATGTATGGACTTCTTCTGATACATAACATTTGATGTATGATTGATACTATGAAGTTCTTCCAAATATTTCATTCTTTTTCGCGTATTTAATCACAAAATTTAGGCCCAATTGTATTTTAGGTTTCAGTTCATAGTGTAAGCATATAATTCATGTGTCATTGTTAGTACACGTTTTGTTACAATAAGTAAATATGAAACCTCAAAACTTCGGTCTACTGCAGCTCATGATTATATCGAAATATATATCATTGATAATTTGTGACATGTTCTAGCTTTTGCTCTCATTTTTTATTTTTTCTCTGATTCGTAAGATCCAATTTTACTAAACTCAATGAAGTTTTCTGTTATCTGTTATAATAATGGAATCCCATGAATTGTTCGTACCAACACTTAGCGGTCGTCCAGTAAATTAGAAATTGTAACTTAGAATTTCACTCAGACTTGTATTTTCAAATTCAGGAGCTTTAGTCTTACTACTATTACTTCAAATTATAACATTGCACTGTATGTAAATTCTTCCGAAGTTAAAATTGATTGCAGTTTAAGATGTGCCTTGTAATTTGTAACCCTAAGTCGAGCCTAGAGAAGAATAATCGTTTGCATTGCTGTATTCACCAACTATGGTTATACTAGTGTACCCAGCCGTCAAAAATAACGGCAGAGATTTTGCGATATTACCCGTGCCATCAAAAATGATGGAAAATACTGTTGGAAAGATATTAAATAAAATTACATATACGAACGCAATGCAATATATATAGTTTTATATATATTTACAAAGGACAAACGTTTTATTTGAGTATTTTTTTAATGACAACATTCCTAGTGAAAACTAAGACACTTAGTTTTCTACTGCTGCAATGACTCTGCAATTCGTGTCATATTCGGGTACAATGTACACGAATCATAGGGGAATACCCCGCCGAACTCTGAATCCACGATACGGACTCGAGTACATAAGGCTCTGGATTTCTCTTATATTTTTGAAAGTGACACGAAACATATAATTAAATATATAATTACATAAATATGATAATATATAAACACACGACGGTCATTCTTGGCATTAGATTAGAGTTAACAACAACAATGTCTCCACTAGCCGTAAGATGTTGGCTTTGAGATTGGAGAACCCCATTCCATGTATTGTGGATTTATACTGTACTCTGTGATATAACAGAATAAAATAGCTTTATCATTTTATTTCATTTTACTACTCTTCAAATGTTATCGATGAGAGTCATCACTGCTCCTAAGATGTCAACATTAAGAATTTAAAAACTAATGTATCTGGAATGTATCTGCCCTGTATACTCTAGTGAAAATAGAGTTCAATTTTTATTAAAATCTAACACACCTTAGCCGCTGCACATTCATTATGGCTTATAAAGTGGCTTAACCTTGAGCTCATAAAAAGTAGTTTTGCCTGGTGGGTTTTTCCTGCACAGTTTGCTCACTGTGATCAGCAACAATAAGTGGTCAACAAAAAGCTGTTTCTGTTCTGTTCGTACGTACATTCCCATCCTGCAGGTGTGCATTCATCAGCCCATCTAAGGGGGATGAATTTTCCTTGCATTTTTCGGAGCCTAGGTAAAAAATTATTATGCACATTGAAGCAATGCCATGACTTTATGCTGGATAACCCTTGTGGCTTGCGACTATTATACTAAAAAAAGAAAGAAAAAAGGGAAACTTCATTTATATTATACTATACAGGACATTGGGGTTAAAATTCCTAATGCTAATATCTTAAGAGTACTGATAATGCTCCCAGCAATTTTTTTCATCCCTCTGTGTTGTGACTTGAGGTAGAGGGTTATAAAAACACGTAGAAATGAGCTGGAAGTTGAAAAAATAATCAATCAGTCAGTCCGTTTTTCTGGCCCTGTGCGTGAGAAGTAAGAAAAATTCGAGTGCTGCTTGGAGACTCGAACCAGGGACCAGTGCAGCTCATACCACTAACCACTCGACCACAGTGAAGACAAGAAAACTGTGCCATTAAATTTTTACCCCTTTCATACGATCAGTCTTTTTATGACAGAAATATGGCACAAAGTTGAGGTGTTTCAGATATCTCGTTCCTGTCGTGTTGATGACTTTGCGTTCAAGTGTAAGAACTACCTTCATACGTTACCTGAATGTCATCGTCAAGGAGACCCTAGTCATGTAATACGTATTCATAATGATCATGATCATAATAATAATTATGGCTAAAATAGTAGCGATGATCATTGATGTAATTATAAGGAATATATATGACTAGCCAGTTCCCGTAGAAATTCCACGATTTAGATTTGATTAATTTGAAATTATAATAAAGATAAATGTATCGAAGATTTACGACGATTTATTATGTTTTAAATGAATACTTTTCATTAATATATACAGGACTTCCATTGAGCATCTTATCTAACGATTACATGGCCCAGATAGTACCCGTTAAAATTCCTTGATTCAAAAGTAAGGAATTTTAGGATCTATGAAATAAATACATTTTTCAGTCTTACCCGTGGTACCATGAGAATCAGAATATTTTTCTTGAATTTATACAGAACATTCATTATGTATCTTACCTAACGATAACATGGCCGTGTAAGAGAATAAAGTTAATAACGGGACAAATGACGTGTTTTATAGTGATCCGGTGCCTTTGGTATCCACAATACAATGCTTGTAATACATGCATACCTGTTTTGATTTCAGTTCAATAATATTTCTTCAGTAATAGATATGAAGTAATGGGACGGACACAAACAGATACAGCAAAATGGAGTCGATTATATATGTAGATAATACTAATAATCATATTGATTATTAATAGTATCCATGATATGAATCATAATAATAGTAAAAACTGATTTTCCAATTCAACTCACAACTGCTTATGTTAAAAAAAAATCGTTTCGTGATCAGTCTTGCATTTGGAAGGTGGTTCCTCATTAACATTACGTGAGTGAACATTGCAATTGTGTATTTTTAGAAAAGAAACTTAATGTTTCTAAAAGTGAATCATAGATTTTATCATTTATGCCACTTTCATAATTGCAGTAATTTACTTGAGCTATCAATAAATAGTTTATTGTTTGCTTCAAAATATTTAAAATTCATCTTACACTCTCTTCTTTCCTCCCCTCGCAGGGGTTCTGCACCTGGAGTGCCTGAACTCCCAAGAAGTGCATCAGTATACCCCAAACAGATCGTGGGATATTTTTGGCAGTCAAACCTAGAGTTTCGGAGGGAGAATCTGACTCATATTATGGTTTAATTCAGGTTCAGATAGTAACTCGAAAAATTGAGGACTCTTAGGGGGCTTCAGACACCGAGTGTTTGTAGGGCGCCTCTGGCATGAACAGTGTTCGTAGGGGGCATCTGGCGTCAACAGAGTGCTCGTGGGAGACCTTTGACATCGACAGAGTGCTCGTGGGAGACCTTTGACATCGACAGAGTGCTCGTAAAGGAATGAAGTAATGGAACCCCCGCCCAGCTGGGCTTTACTCGACAATATACAGGGTCATCTAAGAAATAGTTACCCGAAAATTAATTCTAATTTATCGGTATCTAGAATACGAATCGCATATATATATGTAAGACAGATTTTTTAGCTATCTATCAATTATCTTGTACAGGGTAGCCCATAAGTAAGGTACCGTTTTAAAACTATGATAGTTGTAAAACTACAAATGGTAAAGAGACTTGATTAATTCAGAATGTATGAAGAGATTTCAAAGTTTTCTACTAGCTTATCAAGTCTACCGACAATCACAACATATTTCCCAAAAAATTCATAAAATCCACCCCTCAAAATGAATCGGTGCGCAAAGGAACAACGAGCAAAAATAGTGGAACTTTACTTCCAATGTAATTGTTCGGTTACTGCAGTTCAGAGGAATTACAGCAATATTGATGGTATTGAAAGAAGTCCATCGAAGAACTGCATAAAAAAAAGTGGTATTGAAATATACAAAAACTGGGACAAAAGCAGACAGACAACATTGTGGCAGGCCACGGACCATACGAGCTGGTGCTTCAATTCAGCTTGTTGCAACGAGTGTTGCTGATCGGCCCAAAACGTCAACTAGGAGACGCTCAATTCAACTGAGAATGTCACGTACCTCACTGCAACGTTTTTGGTAAGAGATCTAAAGTATCATCGATATAAAATTCAATTAACTAAAGAACTCTATCCTACAAACTACCCAAAGCGATTAAATTTTACGAATAGATGTTTGCAGAAAATGAAAACTTTGTAAAGAATTTAATAATGACTGATGAGACACATTTTCACCACAATGGTTTTGTTAACAAGCAAAATTGCCGATTCTGGGCTTCAGAAAACCGTAAAGAAATTCATGAACGTCCACTTCGCTCAGCTAGAGTAACAGTATGGTGTGGCGTCACGTCTTTGAGGATCATTGGACCATATTTTTTTGAAGATGCTAATGGTGATGCAATTTGTGTTAATGGAAACCTGTATTGACAGATGATTCAAGAATATTTGATAACTGAAATTGGAGATAATAACACAGAGATTACCTTGTTCCAACAAGATGAAGCTACAGTGCACACAGCGGTAGAAACAATGCAAATGTTAAAAGCAATTTTTCCAAACAGAATAATTTCTCGTTTTTGTGATATACCGTGGCCGCCTCGATCTCCAGATCTAAATTCTCCTGATTTCTTTCTCTAGGGATGCTTAAAAGAAAATGTTTACATTGAAATGCCTCATACTATACAGGAATTGAAACTAAACATCATTCAAGAGATCAACAACATTTCACCAGAGACATTAAGGAAAGTAATGAACAGCACCGTTGAAAGAGCACGCCATTGTTTGACTAATAATAGAGGTCATTTGAAAGATATTGCATTCCATAGTTAAATGTATTTATTGTTTCGTTTATTAATTTGTACTAAACTTTGAAATTTTTTCTTTCATTCTGAATTAACCAAATCTCTTTACCATTTTTAGTTGTATAGCTATAATAATTTTAAAAAGGTACCTTACTTATGGGCTACCCTGTATATTCATTTGCCATTCTAAATAAGAATAAACTACAGTAGAATGAAATTTCGGTGAGCGTTTTTTGGGTCACCCTATAGAGGTCAGGGTCGCTCCTGTAACAGGTGACAACTTAAGGTCTGTTGTAGTATAAGAATAGAATAGAAACAAAACCAAAAACGTATATATATATTTTTTTTTACCCAAGTCCCATGCCGTATTTCTAGCCGCGTCAACCATGTCGGCAGCGGGATTCGAACCCGGGTCTTCCCGCTCGCAACCAGATTCGCTCACCAGTCGACCAAGCTATAATAGACGAAGCGAAGACGCTTCTGCCGATTTCCTTCGTACCAACATTCATACAGCATCTGATTATGTTTCTTCGTTGAACTTCAAATTCATTTTGGTTTATTAAAATAAAATATCGAGCTCTTAAAAATAAGAATACAAACTTGACTGACTCTGACTTCGAGACGCATTTACTAGAGCTACATGAGTTAAGTATCCAAAAAGTAATTTTTTGAAAGCATTTAAGGATGTGTAAATGAAATGTTTGTTCAATTACTTCCATACTGTCAACAATTATCCTCACTTGCCTCCAGAGACAGCAAAAAACTTCATGTTTTCATCCCAGCTTTGCGTATCTTAAATACACATTTTAAATTAAACAGTAAGAATTGTGGTGATTTCGTTCCTTTCTACCCTGGCGAGCTCGCACGAGTTAAGTTACAAAATGTACCGTATGATTCCTAGAAAAAGAATTACTACTCTCAAATGATGGTAAAAAGAAGGGCCTTCGTTCTGCATAGTGAAGGATCGTCCTTTACATTTATTACGTATATTAAGAGATAAAAACTACCTTCATCATAATGACGGGTCGACAATTTTTTTGTATGGTAAATTTAGAAGTTTTTGTATTCATAAATATTATACTACATATGTTTCAATATCGTTATCGAAACATAATCATTCTTTTCACTGACAATAATGCAAAGCGAATAATAGGAATATTACTTTAAAAACTGATCTACTACAGTTTTTTACTTGCATAAGATATGGCGGTTGTATTGTCATCATTTCAAACGAGACAGCAGTAGTATTGTCATCATTTCAAACGAGACAGCAGTAGTATTGTCATCACTTCAAACTAAGCAGCAGTAGTATTGTCATCACTTCATACGAGACAGCAGTAGTATTGTCATCACTTCAAACGAGACAGCAGTAGTATTGTCATCACTTCAAACGAGACAGCAGTAGTATTGTCATCACTTCAAACGAGACAGCAGTAGTATTGTCATCACTTCAAACTAGGCAGCAGTAGTATTGTCATCACTTCAAACTAGGCAGCAGTAGTATTGTCATCACTTCATACGAGTTATGAGCACGCGAGAAGCTTCTTAACATTTTTCTTGCATTTGAATCTATAAAAAATTCTGTGATGGGAAAAAGAACACTATTCATTTACGCGATTTATTTCTTCTCAGAGGTTGGAGCGCCTGAAGGGTCTTCGATTCAAGACAGCTCGTTTACAAGAGGATAAAGCAGTTTTTGTATTCGAGTGTCTAGTTTGTTGTCAAACCAGACAACTTTTCCTTCAAGCGTTTGTGTTGCGTTTAATTTTTGCCAGCATTCCAGCTTAAAAGTCCTTGCTAGAATTTCCCTTGTTCTTTATTTATTGGATTAGGCATAAAATATTTAAACTGCTTAAGGTCCAACGAGGATTAAATTTTGGATATCCTGTTGAAGTTGTTAGTAAATTAAATTACTGATTAGAGTGGAAGTTATCTTCAACAGTAAGCTAACATTAAACCAGGAATTTAATAATAATAATAATAATGCTAATAATAATAATAGGAAGCTAACATCCGTTGGGCCTAAAGTAGATCTGCTCTCGATAAGTGCTATTTCCTACATTGACCACCTGTTTAAGCTTCAGACTACCTTAACTACGCTTTTTAAACTAGTCAGCCTGTAATTACTTCAATATTTACCCGAGTCGGCTACTTCGCAGAAAATGAACTGAAAGTAGCTTATAAAGTAGGAAATAAATATTTTTGTAGTACGAATTTACTGGGATGATGTAAGAAGAACGAACGAAAATAACACAAGACCACTTGCTCCTCAACTGACATAACACTGCCGAGCCCCAGTATGCAAGTTTTCATTTGTAAGCCATCTCATGAGAAATTATCCTCAAGTCGAACAGCCCCTTGTTATTTTTTCAATGATGTCAGGTAATTTCATGGTGAGATGAGAACGGTTATTTCGGTGGCTTAGCTCTGAAACGAGTTGCTTGGACCGGAGGGTACGAAACTGATTAAGGAATATTTTTGGTGGCTCGATCTCGACTTCTTCGGATAGTCGTTGATGGATAAATTAAGGTATTTTCTATGTGACAATTTGAAGTATTTTTGACTTCGTATACTCAAAATCACACATCACTTTGAGGTTTTCACGATTCTTGCTGGTTAGGTAGTTTCTTGAAAAGTACCCTCGGGAAATGACTTCAGGGTTATTTGGTTAAATACCTCGGCAAACTCCGATTTTAAGTCAGCAGCGGTATCCAAGTTGTTGTACTTATTTTCCCTTTCTGGAATAATTAAGGCTTCCACTATGTTGCACCACGGAGGTCAAGTGGTACGCAATCCAGCTTACGATGCGCGAATGTTCTATTTATATTTTTTGTTGTTAAATTCATTGTAATAATTAGATGTGAAAACTTACCTTTTGATCTACAGCAATTCCACTTTGCCTCTATTGGTATTTCAATTATGGCGACTCATGACATGTGTAACTCTCCTACTTCATTTATTTTAATTCTCTATTGTGCAATCTCATATTCTATCAAACGAAGTGTATTTCGCAGTTCATTATAATAATAAATTCAATTCCATGAATTGGAAATTTATAGGAAACCATTTGTGTTTTACATTGTGCTTGTTTATCGGTTCATTCTTTTTCTAAAGTTCCAGTTATTTTTTTCATAGTTGATGCATAAAGTTGATGTGTCAATGTTAGTAAAAATTATGAGACAATAAGTGAATGTGAAAGCTTAGAACTTTAGTCTATTACAGCACTTATTATCCATAATGAGATCTAAATCTTGATAGTGTGTGATATGTTTCAACCTTTTGCTTTCATCATTTTTAACTCTTTCTCTGATGAGTAATCTCCAATTTAATTGAACGCAGTAAAATTTTCAGTTAACTGTAATGATAATTAAATTTTATGGATCATCTGCATATCACACTAAGCCGTCGATCAGTAATTTCGAAATTACAATTTAAAGTTTTACTATGACTCATATTTTCAAATTTAATACTTTTGCCTTACTGCTGGGAACTCAAGTTATAATAATATGCTGTGTGCGAATTCTTCCGAAGTTAATGCTTCATTACAGTCTAAGATGTGACTTGTGATTTGTGATTTTAGGTGGTGTTCAAATGAAATAATGGTTTTCATTGCTGTTGTATCTCCTACTACGCGTAGAAAACCTACCACGTAAAAATTTACGAGAGGCGTCATCACTAGCCATAAGATGTTAGCGTTAAAATTTAAAATTCTGATTCATTGTACTGTGGATTTATACTGAACTGTGATATATTTGATTTTATTTATTAATTTATTTTTTCTATGTCTTCATGCAACCCTTTAAAATCAATTATAAAAAAATCGCGAAATTACACGAACTTTTTTAATCTAAAGACAATTATAACGCCAGATACGTTAAATACACTTTACTCTTACAATAACAGTTTTCCAGACAGTCTAAGTGCCTCTTGTTTACCTGTTCCTGGTCGTCAATCTTTTGGATTTCTGTGAATAGATTTCGAAGATAGATGAGTTTATCTTCATCAAGAATTGGTATATAACTACTTAATTCTTTTTCTAGTTCTGTTAGATCTTCAATAATAAATATTTTTAATGCATCAGTCTATAAGTTAGTGCTTTTATCGCAAGGTTCGGCTACTGGACCGAACATAGCCACCGTATTGACTCCTGAAATTTTTAGCCAGAGACGAATTTTTTTCTGGAATACTTTGCGCTTGAACATGAAGTAGCAGATTGTTGTCTCCGTTCCTTGGAGATTCAGATTCAGCTAATTCATTACTTCAGATATACTCATAGATAAGCAAGTTTTAAAATGAATGCATTGTCGTCCCATAAAGTAATCAAATCATTATACGAGTTAATATATTGAAAAATTTAAGTAATTCATTTTGGAATTCATAAACACATTTTATCACGCTTCCACGAAAGAGCCAACGGACATCGGTATGAGAAAGAAGTACTCTGTCCTTTGCATCACTATCCTTACATAACAGTTCAAAAAGCCACTGTTGAGGGCACTACCTGTGACATGGTTCACGAGTTTGATCACCTGTGACAACACACTGGACAGCTCGTCAGATAGTATTTTGCCCTCCAAAACATACCTATGCATGAAGCAATGAGTAAACACCCCATATGGAGCTACTTCCAGAACACGTACTCTGAACCTAGACCTTCGTTCAAGCATTGCTGGTGCTCCATCCGTTGTGCAACCTTTCACATCAATCCATTTTAATCCTTGTTAACCCAAAGAATACACAAAGTGAAGTAAATGGGACACAAAACTATCAAAGCACATTACTAGGCATAAACACCATAACCTACTATTTTTATTTACTTGTAGAGACTCGGAAATACCGTAATTAATTTAGAATGATCTTAGGTTCGATACAAAAATATAATGTATTTTAGTAATATTTTTTGGAGTTAATTTTTATACGTTTCATGTCATTTGAAACTAGTATTTAAAGTTAAAAATTAAATCATAGTTACAACTTCAAATTGTAACCCTCGTTTATAGAACACCATAGTCAACCACGAGCCTATAGGCTAAGTACCCGTCAATTTCCTCGTAACCGTCACCCAGTAAACAGCAATTTTATTCGCGCTTTCAGTCTCTCTGACGGGTAAGTTTGTAAAGTTTGTTGTTGTTGTTCGGGGAATTTTAAGCAACCAACTTTAACAAAACCTAATCTATCTGCCCGTGTGACCTTACTGAAGGAGAATAAAAGAACTCATGACAGGAGGAACTCAGCTTGGTATTCAAGGAAGTTGGCACGAGAAATAGCTTGGAATCTTCTTGGGATGATAGAGCCAGTCCAGAACTTCCAGATGATGGTTAGACCAGTCCAGCTTCAGGGATGAATGCCCAGTCCAGAGCTATAGTGACTGTATTGAGATGTTGCACGAGTACAGCGAGTACAGTAGATGCAGTATGTGGCGTATAAGTGTACAACGGGTGCAGCGGGTATAGTATAGTGGGTTCACAGCGAGTAATGAGTGCACCAGCGAGTGTGGTAGGTAGGTATAGTTCACAGCGAGGGTAGTGAGTAAGTACACCAGCGAGTGTGGTAGGTAGGTGAGTGGGGGGTAGACGGTCCCCCAAATTCTGCACGTAACGTGAAGTGATGAGTACATATACACGGATCAAAACCACATCATAAGTCCCATTGACAATTCCCAAAATATGCCAGGATAAAGTGAAGAAAGCAGTACTGGTTAACGATTGTTCAGCAACCAGTTCACCATTTAGTCAAGTTCTTGATTTCACATCCTTACAGTGAGGTAGGAGTTAATTAAATTGATTTTATAAGTTATTGATAGAAGTAGAAATAATTAAATTATATCCTTGGCATAAGTCTGAAGGATTTGTATTGGGTTTTTTTAGAAACCAATTTTAGCAACATGAATCAGGAAAATTGACATTAGCTAAAAAAGGTTCATTCTTAGCCTTTCAACATTCATAAATCTGAATTAAGTAATAACCACAAAATAATTGAGTTTAGACCTTCAAAAAAGTAGCTTTTAGGTCTGTAAAAATATTAATACAGAGTTTTTCCGCATATAAAAGAAACACATAATTATTCTTAAGGTGATTAATTAGGGATATGTTGTTAAGACTAGTAGTTGCAACTCTACGGCATATTCTAACCAGAATTCGCTTACCTCTATTAGACTTGGACTTCAGACTGCGTTGCTTGTCGTACCAGAAGGATGTCCTCTAGCCGTGGACGATGCGATATCAATAACCTTCGACCGTGACACACAACCTCTACTTGCGTAAACGATTATCCCTATACTAGTGTTAGTAACTGAATCTACTTAGCTTAATATTTTATGAGTACAGATCTCCACGACAACGACTACTTTTAATGAACAACCAGCGTGCAACCTCCACCTGATCCGCTTCTCGCGCCCACAACCACAGCAACGACACGTACACGACAGGGCTCAACCCGCAACTGACGCTGCTCCCGCATCATCTCTCACTCAAGCTCAGGCGTCGCAATTGAGGTGCCAATTACTAATTTATACATTATGCCACAGGATACATGATATAAGCTTCATCCTAATTTTGCATCAACTAGTCAACAGAGTCTGGTTTTTCTAGTCAACAGTATGGTTTTTCTAGTCAACAGAGTCTGGTTTTCTAGTCAACAGAGTCTGGTTTTAGTTTTAAAATCATTGTAATAATTATTACGACAATCTCTAGTGAGATTAATGAGATAAATGCTAACTTACATTTAATGAGATAAACGCTAACTTATATTTTAACGTGCTATTACAGAGATATGAATGGTACATTGAGTGATACCGTTCATGCTACATTACCTAACACTTGACTTTGCTCTAATAATTCACGGTGCAGAAACAAACACTTGAAAAATCTAAACATTACCAAAGAACACAGATACACTGGCAAGTTAAACACGAAAATTAAGACAAGTCTAAAAATACTTAAGACATAGTATGCTCACCAGGGAACTATAACCTACGTCACATGTTGATGTTCACGAGTGGCTTTGCTGGGAGCAGGGAGAGCTATTTCTCGATAACGAGCGTGAAAATGTTGCCAGAAAAAGTTTTGATTGGAAATACTCTCTGGCTAACGCTGCTTAATATAAATATTATTATTATAATGTGCACCAAACATGCATCTTTCAATTGTAAAGAGTTGATAAAAATCACTCGAAGTTTAGTCTTATTTTTATTACTAAAAATGAAGGTTATTTTAATACTTATAATTTTATAACCTTTAAAGGGGTAGCAGGTCATGCTACAAGTTTTCCATTGACCATGTGTTAGGAAGTATTATGTTTTTACTTACTATACATTCCTTAAACTTGTCATTTTAGCCTTGATTCACGTAACTCCAAGAATTATAATTAATCTAATGATGCAATATTTAATAATAACTATTGCATCAGCCATTAAATTCATTGTCTAATTTCATCTCACTCAAGTCTCTACGTTCGAATATTTTATGACAAGCATACCGAAAGATCGACCAGCTATTTTAATATGGTTATTGAATTTCATAGCCTCGGGTAGAAGCTGCCTATCGATATCTCGTTTTGTGTTCTCTGTAGCAGCCGGCTAATTAGGTACGATTCTTTAATGTTTTACTCAACAGTTGTATTATGTTAGACCAGTTAGGCCTCGTTCCATCTTGGATTATGGAATACGGCAACGATTACAAGTATGAGATGTGGGGTGAAACAAAAACAGTCCAAACTTGGAGCTTATATATTATACGTCCATCAGGCTTGGCGACAAGAAAAAGAAGAAGGAACTCAGTGAGTCCTCGGAGGAAGTTCACACATGAACATAGAAAACGGGACGGAAGTAACTTAATGGGTGACTGCAGCAACTCATATATATGTATAAATATATATACTGAAGTTGGATTAGAGCTAACATTTCAACGTTCAGATCTTTCTATGAATCTCGAACAGCAGAAAAACTAAAATACAGATCTTCAGTGTAAATCAATAGATTACACTGAGCACGAGAACAAAAAAAATTTAACGCACCAATAATGCATAGTCCGCAATAGCGTTAGGAGTACTGTACTCAAGATAATTCCATCTTTCCTTGCAGTTGATGTACACAAAGCTAAACTAGGTAACATGTCAGACACAGTAACTTAGAATTCAACACACACTTTGAACTTAAGCAATGACTGTCTAGTAACAGGCTTTGTGAACATGTCAGCCATGTTTTCCTCTGAAGGAACAAAGCTTAAAACTGCTTTATTATCTTGAATAATTGCTCGAATGAAATGATATCTTATGTCTATATGTTTCGAGCGTTGATGATGAACAGGGGTTTTGGCTAGGTCAATAGCACCTCTATTATCAACAAAAATTCCAACAGGTTCATCATATCCATCCATATCACACAGTAGCTGTTTGAGGAAAATTCCTTCCTGCACAGCATAGGTCAGGGCAATATACTCTGCTTCGCAGCTTGAAAGAGCAACAATATTCTGTTTCTTGGACTTCCAAGGTATCAGTGAACTGCTGCTAGATGATTTAAACACATTTCCTGATATGCTCTTACGGTCAGAGGAGCCACCTCAGTCAGAGTCAGAGAAACCAGTAATTTGCTTGGGGTTCTCGGATTTTACAAATTTCAAACCGAATAAAATAGTACCTTTAAGGTACTTCAACACAAATTTGCACAAATTCAGATGAGCATTTGTCGGACGAGTTAAATGTTGTGACAGTAATGTAACAACATAGCAAATATCAGGCCTAGTACAAGTCATCAAGTAGATCAAACTACCAAAAATTTCACAGAACAATTTAGGATCGCACAAATTCTTAGAATCAGAGCTTACATCAAGCTTGTTGGCACTGGGATCACATGGAATAGACTCAGGATTACAATCAGACATCCTAAATTTTGACAAAATTTTCTCAACATACTTTGACTGCTTCATCTCAATTGAGTCCTGCTTCAC
>VCRD01006087.1:0-29578 GCA_006783055.1 Trinorchestia longiramus
ACACTCACACAGTAGCCACACACTCACACAGTAGCCACACACCCACACAGTAGCCACACACTCACACAGTAGCCACACACTCACACAGTAGCCACACACTCACACAGTAGCCACACAGGAGGTGTGGAATAGGATGAATATCATGCTAAACGCGTATAGGCTCTGCCACGCCAGACGATGACTCATAAAAACAACTAAATATTTACTTGTGTCCGGTGTACACGTGCAGTGTGTACACTACATCAGGTGTACACGTGCAGTGTGTACACTACATCAGGTGTACACGTGCAGTGTGTACACTACACCAGGAGTACACGTGCAGTGTGTACACTACACCAGGTGTACACGTGCAGTGTGTACACTACACCAGGTGTACACGCGCAGTGTGTACACTACAGCAGGTGTACACGTGCAGTGTGTACACTACACCAGGTGTACACGCGCAGTGTGTACACTACAGCAGGTGTACACGCGCAGTGTGTACACTACAGCAGGTGTACACGTGCAGTGTGTACACTACACCAGGTGTACACGCGCAGTGTGTACACTACACCAGGTGTACACGTGCAGTGTGTACACTACAGCAGGTGTACACGTGCAGTGTGTACACTACACCAGGTGTACACGTGCAGTGTGTACACTACACCAGGTGTACACAAGACCTGTACGGCAACACACAGGCGCGGTGACGTCAGTGTGGGCAGTCTTGAAATGCTGAGTTTACTGAACAGTGCACTTAAAACCCTACCTTATTATTATACTAGCTTATTATTACACTAGCTTATTATTATACTAGCTTATTATTACACTACCTTATTATTACACTAGCTTATTATTATACTAGCTTATTATTACACTAGCTTATTATTACACTAGCTTATTATTATACTAGCTTATTATTACACTAGCTTATTATTATACTAGCTTATTATTACACTAGCTTATTATTACACTAGCTTATTATTATACTAGCTTATTATTACACTACCTTATTATTATACTAGCTAATTATTACACTAGCTTATTATTACACTAGCTTATTATTATACTAGCTTATTATTACACTACCTTATTATTATACTAGCTAATTATTACACTAGCTATTTGCTACACAAGGTAATCAGGTAATGATGCTGTGTATGAAATAGGCACACACAAGCATAGTCACATGCATTTGTTACACATGAATTATGTGTGTAGTAATGCAATTTTTACCATCATTATTGTTATTATTCAGAGTGAATTTGTTGAGCTTGCATTCCAGTCTACCTCCTCATATGCTTGGATATCAAACCACCAATTATGCAACAAGGCTTTTAATTACAATTATCATATTATTTATCATTAAAGTATTTATGAGGTGCACCAATGCTCCCACTTACATGCCTCAAAGTACTGAGAAGACAACATGAGATGAAACATTATAGAGAATACTCCATTGACAACCTGCCTTCTATACCTGATATCTCACAAAATACTCCATTGACAACCTGCCTTCTATACCTGATATCTCACAAAATACTCCATTGACAACCTGCCTTCTATACCTGATATCTCACAAAATACTCCATTGACAACCTGCCTTCTATACCTGATATCTCACAAAATACTCCATTGACAATGCTGAGCAATTACATGCAAGACTGCCAGGGAATTTTATCAATTACAGGATTGAGATCTTAGGCAAAAATGTCAAGCAAAATGGAATTTTATATTAATTTTGCCATTCTTACAGGGCATGTCTACCAGGCAACAGGACTTGTCTACCAGGCAACAGGGCATGTCTACCAGGCAACAGGGCTTGTCTACCAGGCAAAAAGGCTTGTCTACCAGGCAACAGGGCATGTCTACCAGGCAACAGGGCATGTCTACCAGGCAACAGGACTTGTCTACCACACTACAGGGCTTGTCTACCACACTACAGGGCTTGTCTACCACACTACAGGGCTTGTCTACCACACTACAGGGCTTGTCTACCAGGCAACAGGGCTTGTCTACCACACTACAGGGCTTGTCTACCAGACTACAGGGAACACCTCACACAGTCAACTCAACTACACAAGACTATGTTAGTTTTACCCAGCAATGGTCTGTGATTCAAATTCATCTTCCATAAAAATATCTATCACTAAATTACTTCTGAAACAAAATTCCCCATGTTGACTGTAAAGATGTTAAGGTGGATATATGAGAACACATACAAGGAACACTTTGTCATTGTGTATCAACACATTCTGATGTTTTACGAACACCAGAACATCAAACAATCTTTATTTCAATCAACATCATCATTTTGATTATTTAGACAAAAAATTATGTAGTTTGAGGAATACAGTAAAAAGAGGTAGTGCATTTAGTACACATAATCAAGTACAATATAGCAATTAAAATACTGTATGAATATTTATTTTTCTACACAATATTCTAACATTGCTGGAGTTATTTTCCTTGTACATCATGAGGCATTAAACAATTTCTACTCAATAATTATGCAGTTCTTAATTATTTAAAATGTTCAAGAAATTACTGAAACAAATCTAAGACTTCACTGGAAATTAGTAAGGAAAAGGAGACCTATGAAATTAGTCACCAGCTGACTGACAGATGGCAACTATTATAAAGAACTTCATAAATTTGTTTAAACTCTGTCTTAGAAGAGAGGAACTGGCAGCTGACACAAACCTAAATTAATTCAGGCACCTAAATTCTTTTGACCTTTTAATAAATTTTAAATTAAAAAAAACCTAACAGAAAAATGAATAAGTGCTTTATGAAATTGAATATATATCTGCGCAATAAGCAAAATACGTACACAGCATTCAATGTTGCTATAATAAAACTCAGAGAATCCTAATTAAAAATTGCAAATTAAATTGGCATCATCCCAGATTTCAGTGAGGTAGTGATCCAGTGAGGTTCCTGTTGCTTTATTCTGCTCTATGCTATAAAGTAGTTTGGGTATTTTAGTAGAATAGTTGTCCTGTGAAAGTAGGTTAACTATTTCAGCAGGGTAGTTGTCCTGTGAAAGTAGGTTAACTATTTCAGCAGGGTAGTTGTCCTGTGAAAGTAGGTTAACTATTTCAGCAGGGTAGTTGTCCTGTGAAAATAGGTTAACTATTTCAGCAGGGTAGTTGTCCTGTGAAAATAGGTTAACTATTTCAGCATGGTAGTTGTCCTGTGATGAAAGATACATGCAAATCATTTCACCTACATGCAGTAGGACTGATAATTAATTTGTGTCCTATGAAATTTGCATAAAAATTTGAGGGGTTTAACTTCCATAATTTGATCACTACCATCACTGTAATGACTCAATCACTTATCACTGTAATGACAATCATCATTGTGGTATATGCTCATATTTACATTTATAAATGCTTATATTCTTATACTTCCTAGGATAAAATGAAGAAGCACAAATGCCTACACCTTAAACAAACTTTTCACATAAAGAAAATAGAACACTCCCAAACATTCACTTAACTTAATATAGTATGCAGACATGCTAAAATGCCTTAAAATACCACAAAATAATACAAAATGGCATTTAAGTTCTTCCTCAAATTAAATATTTAGGCTATGCTTCTTGTAAAAATAATTTCAATAAATAAATTTAGAGAGTAAATTTTTTCACAACTTTCTGGCTTTGATAACAAGCAAGATACAAATCAAACTTACATAATTAATACATATTCCCACTTAGTTATCCTGATTAATTTCAAGTTGAAAAGCTATTTTACTTCAGTTTATCAATTAAAGCTCTATGTTTATTAACTTCCTATTGACATAACATGAAATCTGGTTAAGCCATTACAAAAAATACATGAAAAATGAACATTACCAAACCTTACCTAATTCAAGACTATATATGGACAAACATTAGGAAATGAAGTAATAACTTGGAACATTGAACTGGAGGTGCAGAGGTTAGCACATTACAGTATTGTACAGCATATTGCAGTATTGTACAGCACATCACAGTATTGTACAGCACATTACAGTATTGTACAGCACATTACAGTATTGTACAGCACATCACAGTATTGTACAGGTGTCACACAGATAGCTACACTTGCACTATTGAGCCCAAATAAGAAATTTACACAGTAAAAATTATCATTAAAAACAACATATTATTTATGATACTTCTATAAATAAGGTAGGACAATGTACTTACAACTTTTTGCATACATAAATACCTAACAAACTTTATTTTGAATATTAATTTTACAAATAAACTTGAAATCTTTTGATGTCATATAGATCTTTATATTGTTGCCAAACAATAATTTTTCATCACAAACCTGAAATTAGCTTCAACAAGCCTCATTAAATGCTTACAATATTTGAACAGAAGACATGCATGGTTTTTATCCCACAAACCTTTTTTTAATCTCAGAAATATTTACCTTATTCTAGGCATAAAAAAACATGATTCAACACTTTCATAAAAAACTTGAGCTGCACAGGAAGAGCAGGCAATTGTATATTTTTCCAGTCAATGAAAAATATATTCTGAAAATAAGTAATATGAAAGACCTAATTCACAAAATAGATTTTTAATGCAATTACCAACAGTATATAAAATTCAGTAATTTTATGTAAAAGAGTATATCATTTCAATAAATACACAGATAGGTTTGGGCAAAGCAACAGCAACATAACTGATAGATAATAGAAATAATGGAATCCCACTAGATAAAATATGCTTGACACAACAAGTAAATGCATATTAGACCAACAATATGTAGTAAATAACACTCAAAAATTTCTGCAGCAGCACACAACAAAAATTGAATAATCAAAATGATACACAATGCATTTTGTGCATCATGCTTTCAGCATTGCCAGTGTCACAGCATGCCAGTACTGATGCATAAAACATGCAAGCACTGATCAGCATTAGTGCTTGCATAAAACAAGCATGGACAAACATGAGCCTGCATTATTGCAAGCAATGCATGATTATAAACAGTGCATGATTATAAACAGTGCATGATTATAAACAGTGCATGATTGCAAGCAATGCATGATTATAAACAGTGCATGATCACAAGCAGTGCATGATCACAAGCAGTGCATGATCACAAGCAGTGCATGATTATAAACAGTGCATGATTATAAACAGTGCATGATTATAAACAGTGCATGATTATAAACAGTGCATGATTATAAACAGTGCATGATTGCAAGCAGTGCATGATTATAAACAGTGCATGATTATAAACAGTGCATGATTATAAACAGTGCATGATCACAAGCAGTGCATGATCACAAGCAGTGCATGACTCAAGGCAACAGTGTTCCGGAGAGCAAAAGTGACACAGGCTTGGGCGCCAAAAAAAATTACAGCCTAGCCCCCAACAGAAGTTGCACGCTGTACGGGAAAGCTCTTCAGTTTAGCCTAGCAGGACACAACAATTACGCTATTTGCACTCACCAAAAGAAGAGAAAATGATTGTTTCTCTTGGTGCTTCTTGAAGTCAGTCACGGCGTCGCTCCAAGTTATCGAGTTGTAGGGAAGAAATATTGTAGGCGCCAATTCACACAACTTCACTCAATAAGGAAGGTTGCCTTAAATAACTCCTAACTCACTCTCAAATGGAGATTTCATTCACAAATACCAGCAAAACTCAAGTCAACACCTTCCAAACGCACAAGAAACTTTGCTCTGAAGTTCACCAAGTCAAATACTTAAAGTATAAAGAGAAGTGATCACTTTTGAAGTGGACAGCAATTGCACCCAAGTCGCTCGCGAGGCGCAACACACACACGCTACGACTGCCGAACCTGTACTGAGGTTCGCTGGATCAGTCAGGCTCACGCTGTTCATCCGATGAGCGACTCAGCAACCCCAGCTCGCTTGGCTTTGAAACTCCTTCATTAACCTCTATCTAAAGGACGGTCTTGTAGCAAGTATTATGATGAAATCTAAAAAACCACTCTCTACCTTAATAGTGATATTATACTTTTTTAGGGTGATATACATCTTCAGTAGCTGCGTAACCTTACCAAACTCGCATATTTAGAGGTCGAGAGGACATCGTTTGTCTGGGTCTTAAATCTTTATACCCTTGTAATAAAATAAAAAAATACGTCAACGACATTTTCACCCTTCTTTCTGTTCTTTTGTTGTCAAACTATCCTACTGATAGTAGCATTCTGTCTTGTAAATTGTTGACGGTTTGAACATTGTTGTGAAATTTTCATGAGTGTTGTTTGAAATCAGGGGCGTACTGAAGTACTGGATGAGGTGTGAAATTGCATAGACATGCTTTAAATGAAAATACATTCACGAAGCAATATCATTTACATTGTGATATGGATTGTAAAAGGACGAAATTATAGCGAAAAAGTAACAAAGGAATATTTCATGAGAGCTGAGATGAGTAGTTCATTATTTCTTGATTTGAAATATTCATGACTATCGCTAAAAAAATAAGTTTCTGACTCATTCTAATTATATTAATTTCAGTGAGGAAGGCAATTTATACTTCAAACATAAGCGAAAAAAACTGTAACCTAATGTGTTAATTTATTAAGTGTTTCATGAATGTTGACGGTGCCAGGAGCTGTCCTAGTAATACAAAATAATCTAAAAAACTAACCACAAAAAAAATTCTCACTACCCTCACCAACCCATAAACATTTCCAGCACTTATTTCAGGGGTTAAGAACCATTTTTTTATATATTGAAATATCCTGATGAATCTAAATTTATGTTTCGACATTATTTCAAAAATTAATTCGGGAATGGCATTTTTAATCGTAATTAATCAAATAAATTTTTCTCCCTTATAATGGAAATCAATGAATAAATGTTAACGTTTGCTTATAATACTGGTGTCATGGATTCAGTATTATAAATTATATAAAACAGTCTGGTGTTCCGTTCCGCGTAGAGAGAAAAGGTGGAAAAAGATAATTTCAGAAAAGGAGCCTAACGGTTAGCATATAGTAGACTATATGTTATAAAGTAGCTTACACATACATATATTACTTTTGCAATACTTTTTGAACATCTTAGGTATTTAGTAGGAATTGCTCTCCACAAATTTCACATAATCAACCATAAATTTCGCATACTCAACCTCAAACTTCACATACTCAACCACACCTTGCTATACACAGTGCTGTAGCTAGTAAAACACAATTACAATTTCAAGAGACACGGACTGAGGGAGTTTTGATCTAAAAATTTGACTGCATGATTTAAAAGAGTTATCAGTTAACACTAAATCCAGAACTAGATTATCAAGAGCTTCGTTAGTTAGAGTCTCAAGGGGTTTACCCTGTTGATGTCACTGCTGTCAACAATGACGCTGAACTCATATTAATAACGTGCTAAAATTATGAGCAACTTTTTCAGAATTTTAACACGCGATCAACTTAAACAATTTCGTAAAGTTGAACAATTAAAAAAGAAACAAACAAGACAGTAAGAGGAACTCGATGGAAAGTTCGAATCCATCCAGTGAAGTTTTTCCCCAATTGGAGAAAATAACTATACTGGTTGCTAGTAATAAAGAAATCTCAAATGCATTTTCTCATGTCTGAAGTTATGCAGGTAATTAGTACGTACCGCTCTCTATCCGCTTTACTATATTACTATATCTTTACCAATATATTAGTACATTTTAAAAATAAATTAGTAAATAGTCACAGAGTGTTTTGACAACTCTTTCCCTCGAACATATGAAAGGGGAAACCTGGATGACTGAACTGGGTGCAGGGGGAAATCTGCAACATAACATTATTTTTTAAATACGTTTTGCTTTGAAAAAACGAAGTTATGTTGCCGTATCCTGTACCTGTTGACAAGGAGTGATGTGCATAAATTTACTTTCCGGTTCATACCGGCATAAGAAGGCACGACACGAGCTTAATTCTGATTATGACCTTAATTATGGTAATTAAGGTCATGACCTTAATTATTTACCATACAGTGGTACCTTCTAGGTGCTTTAAATATGACCTATACCGTCATTTATGGCCACGAGCTTAATTGTGGCACTTATTATCATTATGTACTTTAATTATTTACCATCCATTAATACCTCATGGAGACATACAATCACACATGGCAGTGTTTATGGAGCATAGGAGTGAGTAATGGAGATTTTCGGGTCTGAGTATTGAGTTCCATAGACTAGCTTGTTGTCTTGAGGCATTTGTGATCAATTAATTGTCTAGGAGAATAAACTTGCATTTTGCAGTCGTGGTTCTCAATGTACCCAGTGAACCATGACAATAACCAGCGATGGTTGATCACCTGGTGTTTTTATTGGCTACGCTTTCTTTCACCTTCATATTTTAAGTTAATTTAGGTACCGAATGCATAATATCAACAATTTTCTGACATTATTAAGCTTACGATTTGTTCGCTAGTCCGTTTTCTACCTTCATACACGTGTTCTGTCATGTTACAGGACAGGATGTGATGCACCTGCAGTATGTCATAGTTGCAGGGACGTACCTATACAGAACTGAGTTTTCTAATATCAATAGTTCTACGATAAAACTCCGGACGTATTTGTCACAATGTAACACGAGTATTGTGTTCTCGCGTCCTACATGTTGGAAAGCATCAAATGTTTACTTTTTTCAAGTAACGGTGAGATGTTATCTGTTGTTTAACATGTAACTAGTGGACCCACACGTGAAAATTCACGTGTTTTTTACTGAATTTTTTCGTTTGGTTTGCCAGTGGACGCGGGCTCCGCGAAGGAGTTTCCACATTGAAGGATGTGTCTTTGGTATCCACAATACAATGCTTACAATACATGTATACCCTACCGAATTTCCTCCTATCTAAATCCTTAAGAGCGTCACAGAGAGACGGACCAAGCAAGCAAACACTAAACTGTGTATTATTACAAAGTGGAATGACCACAGCTGCTGTGTATGGTTTCCACACTACATTTTAGATTTTTGTTCTCGTGTGAAACAGATTTCAAAAGTGGAAATTTTGAAACAAATCAGGAAGTTGATGGGAGTTTCTTTTCACGGTTTTTAAATTTTCTTGTCAAACTTTGAGTGTAGTAAGGAAAAGTAAAAACAATTTAGATAAGTGGACACCTACTTGCCAACATGCGCGCACCATTATTTTGATAAATGAAAAAAAACGTAAGTCAAAAATACATGCGAAAACGAACACCAGTTTACTTAAAAAAAGGTAGTACGAGTAACGTCTATAAATTCCCGAAAAGTAGATGTCATTATTTGGATTCATCACATCATGTGTGTATGAAACTCATTTGATTAGACTTATAATTGAAGTTTCTCAATACGTCACTTTATTTTGTTGGGTTGTAGAATACATGATGTTTTGGGTTTCCCACTAAATATATATCCTGCAGTCCAGTTAACAAAAAATTCGCTGCTTCTTCCGTTCACAAACAAAAAAGTAGTGAGTGAAGTACCCTTGCATAGGTAAAATACATAGATTATCGAAAAACTATTCGAAAGCAGGGAACACATGCACACCAATTGACTGAAGGCGTAAACAGTCATGTCTTGATAACAAGTTTAAAGCTTAAACATTGACGTGTCAATGAGGATTGTTAAGCCAGCTGGTATACGTGATACAGAGCTTTACATGACTTGCGTGATTGGGGTGTACGTGTGTGGTTGATGCCTTTACATTACACGGAATGGGACTTGGGTATCAACCCAAGAATAGGCCAAAGGGCTCGTTTTTATAGCCTTATTCAATTCTATTCTATCCTATTCTATTCTACTTGGGGCAGAGGGATGGTGAGCACTAAGACTATCACTGTCAAAGTATCTCAAGTTTCATAGAAGTACGTGTGTGTTTATCACGTATGTCTGTCAAAGGAGATTATGAAGGTAGATGCTTTGACAACTTTGATGAGCTCCCGTATCTAAAAGGAAATTTTTGGATGAGTCATGAAGCTTTTTTACTCACTATGTTGTACGGTGAAGACGTGGACTAAGGTTTAGTATCACTTCATAGACATTATTTGTTTGTCTAATTATACAAAAGTATAATTTCATGACTTGATTTTGCTGTTTATATGTACATAGTTATACAGTAGGTTAGTTTATACCTATTTACATCGTACCTCGTAAGAGTACACAATAAAATTTAATAATCTTTAAAAGAACTCAAAAATAAATGAATCTGCCTAATATGAGTTACCTTAAATTTGAAATAGTGAAAAAATCAAAGAAAATTTTTTCCCAACAGTAACATATACACCTTTCAATCACATTATTTGTTAGTAACAAGGACTACTACAAACATTAAAATTACTTGTATTCTTCAAAAACTTGAAACAGTTTTCTTAATGGGCTGAGACCATTCTGATATGTAGAACATTCAAGAAATATATAACTTTTTATTCAGGCTCTCAGTCACCCTTCAATCAATACCTAGGAACAGAAAGCAATAAAAACACTTCATTTCTTGAAATATTAGTCCGAATTGCAATGAGGAACTCGAATTTTATTAGCTTGCTTCTGTCATACAGTAAGTCAGAGACCAAACCACCTATAATCCAAAGCTCAAAGAAGAGAAGAAAACTGGCGTGAGAAACAGCTTTAAATCAAAGGCTTTTCCGAATGTCCCTTGATGTAGATCATGTGCTGGTCCTTAATCGCAATGACTTTGGTTCACAAATGGAAGTTATTGTTCATGAAAATAGCATGGCATTAGGCATGGCATTAGGCAACAGTGCGATGAAGAGCCAGTTCCCACCAACATTTGGCAGCTCTAAAGTGTCCGCAAACGCAGCTTAGGCGGAGATCCATCACTGAGTTCGAAACTGTCCGCATCCAAGTTTTTTTTACGGACTTCGACTGCGCATCGTGAGTGCTAGAGGGAAGACTAATAAATTATTTCATATGAGTTGATCGATTTGTGCTCGAGCAATCCGTGTGCCAACGACATCATTTTGCGTAAGTTTACGTCGGTGCCTGTGAGTGCGTCAGTGATTTGTCATGCCTCTCTGATAATTTAACTCCAGTCATAAACGGTCATATACTACTGCAGTCATAAAAAAACAGCAATGATCACAGCTGTTTCTAGTTATTTCCTAGTGATGTGTTTAAATTAGGCTGAACAGATACCAAATGTATCTGTTATGTTCATTTAATATATGCGAGCCCATAATCAAGTATCGCCGTTGTGTCTTACGAGTGTGTGGAGACAAAATGTTTCTATGTGTAATAAACTTAAGCGAAATCTCAGTTCCATCAACAGACATGACTTCATCAAGACACGACTTCATCCAAACATGACTTCGCCAAAACACGACTTCATCAAAACATGACTTCATCATGACATAAATTCATCACGACATGACTTCATCATGACATGACTTCATCACGACATGACTTCATCACGATATGACTTCATTATGACATGACTTCATCAAAACATGACTTCATCAAGATATTACATGACATGACAGCAAGAGGATGTAACTCATGTCATGGGATTGTCCCATGTAGATCAAATGAATATAAACCACAGCAACTTGACCGGATGAGAAGCGTGATGTTAAGGAGGTTGCCCGTGTTAGACGGTCAGGTCACATTAAGTACAATAAACAATTCACACACGACTGTAGAGTGATAACCAGGCTTCAAAATACATAAATTTAACACGAATACACTTTGATGCATGAAACAAATACACTATGATGCATGAAACAAATACACTATGGTGCATGAAACAAATATACTATGATGCATGAAACAAATACACTATGGTGCATGAAACAAATACACTATGGTGCATGAAACAAATACACTATGGTGCATGAAACAAATACACTATGATGCATGAAACAAATACACTATGGTGCATGAAACAAATACACTATGGTGCATGAAACAAATACACTATGATGCATGAAACAAATACACTATGATGCATGAAAGAGGTGAAGGCACAGTCGTGATGGACACGATGAAGAATAACGTAAAATTTAACCCACAATAATTCTGTTAATCACTCATAGCGGTATTGGGAATCGAAAGTTCATTGTATTTTATAAAGAATCGTGAATTTCTGAATGATTGTGCCATCAATGTTGATGAAGTGCATAACAAACAACCGAGCTAAACTATTCCCTGTGCTCTGCTTTATTTCACTGCACCTGGTCCTTATTTCTACCTAATGACAGGAGAAGAGTGTATTGATCCTGCCTGTATAATTCACATCGCGCCTATTTATTACCATTGAATCTGTCTTTGAATACTGTAACTCCTGCTCTGTAAACTGACTACCTCTTTCACTACGAAATATGTATCCATTGAGTTAATTCAAACTACAGGTGTAGTAGAGTGAGTGAGGTTGGTTGGCATTACCCACACATAAAGTTAATTCAAACTACATGTGTAGTAGAGTGGGTTAGGTTGGTTGACTTTACCCATACATTGAGTTCCATAGACCCAGCACGCATAGTATAGTAAAGAATGTTAGTCGATTGAAAAGATACAAGAGTTTAATAGATACTACAAGATTGTGGTTTAGAACTGATAATAAGTCCACTGTTTTTGAAACCATCGAGTCCAGCTGGTGAGAAGCTACACTTAGGACAATAGAAATTATGGGTATTATCGAGTAGAAAGAACATGTAATTAAGTAGAAAAAGTCCGTTTCTACTTCAGCTCGTTTTAAACCCTATGAATAACAGCAAATGTACGTAGAGCGCTTGTTCAGTGTTTTTTATCGCTACACTCTTGAGTTAATGCTACAGGACACACTCTACAGTACCAGTTGTAACTATGTACTGTGCATAGCACCCCTCACTATCATGTGCGGTACATAATACCACTCTGTACTGTGCAAAGTACATAGTATTTTACTTGGTAATGAATCTGTGTTATATGTAGCACACGCAGACGTTGTACTACACAACATTAACATTCTCTCCAAAATTACGAAGTGCAAAATTAATATTCCTTTAAAAATTACGATCCTTCCTTTTGCTCACTAGGCCTTTACTTGAGTTAAAACTCAAGTGATTTAAGCTCGTCCTCGAAATAATGTTAAGAAGTCAGGCTTTGCTGCGTCTGACATCACAAAGACACAACGTCGAATAAATGAAGGTGTTCTGTGACAGACTATACGCAGCCTTGTCATTGTCATCGATTTAAAAGTCACGATTGTGAGGGGTAACTGCAGTGAACTTGTCTACCTTCTTGGGGTACATGTACTCCTAGGGGTACATGTGCCTATCTAAAGAAGTACATTTAATGTTGGTTCATGGTTCCTAAAACCTCAAAGTTCTGTTAAAAATTCAGTGGAATTTTATTTTCCTAATCACCTTTCTGTCATAAAAATTCAGGGGTACAAGCTCATCTGTTGAAATACTGAAGGGGTACAAGGGCAGAGGAAGCTTGGGAACATCTGGTGTGAAGCATGAAAAGTGTCGCATTCTTTCAGAATGAGGTTTGTAAATTGAATTAATTTTCAACTAAGTAATAAATCTTTTAAATATAAAGCTTACGGTACAGGGTCCTGGTGAGCAACTCTCCGTGGGTGGAGTGAGCTTCATTGTTTGGTTAAATATGTTGATCAAAATCCGTGGACGTTAATGCAAAAAATGATGTACCTGTCAGGTGTGCCTGTCAGGTGTGCCTGTCAGGTGTACCTGTCTGGTGTACCTGTCAGATGCACCTGTCAGGTGTACCTGTCAGGTGTACCTGTCATGTGTACCTGTCTGGTGTACCTGTCAGGTGTACCTGTCAGGTGTACCTGTCACGCACGCCTCAGACAGTTACGTCAATGACAGTGTCGCCTGAATTGACGGTATTCTGTCATTAAGCTTCAGAAATAGACGGTACGCCTGTCAGTCGCAGTACTTGTCGCTTTCACCTGTCAGAATAACACTGAACAAAATGTATGGTAAAAGCAATGCAAAGTAAAATGATGCATTATAAAAATGGGGCATAGTGAAATAGTGCGTAGTGCAATGAAACAAAATTATTTCAATGAATAGACGTAATAAAACTGACTATTGACAAAAGTTATTATTGGAAATGAAGCGATTACAGCACTGGACAAAGTTTGGGATGATAGAGAAGTTAAAATCTTACTTTTGTTGCTGATGTTGTTGTTGTTGCTGTTGTTGCTGTTCTTGCTGTTGTTGATGTTGTTGTTGTTGCTGTTGTTGCTGTTGTTGCTGTCGTTGCTGTTGTTGCTGTTGTTGCTGTTGTTGCTGTCGTTGCTGTTGTTGCTGTTGTTGCTGTTGTTGATGTTGTTGTTGTTGCTGTTGTTGCTGTTGTTGCTGTTGTTGCTGTTGTTGTTTCTGTTGTAACTGTTTTTGCTGTTGTTGTTGTTATTGTTAGGAAGAACAGGTGCTGTTATTAATGAGAGCTTACGTCATTGAAGAAAGAAGCTGTTATTATTTAAGTAATTACTATTGTTAATGAAAGTGGCTGCTGTTAACAGAAACTACCTCTAATGGTGAAAAATACCGAAATCTTCAAAAATAACTCCTAATAACAGTCATTAACGTAAAAAAAGAATGGTTGTACTATGAGAAATTAGTTACAAAAAAAATTAGTTCAAACAAGAAGTTAAGTAACAGTAATATTGTCAAGCTATTCAGCGATTACATAATAAAAAGGTATTTATTTTTGCAACATTACTCATTATTATTATTAATATAATTTCACTACCACTGATATTATTATCATCACTAGTATTATTATTGCCTTAAATATCATTAGTATTATTAATATAATTTCATCACCACTGATATTATTATCATCACTAATATTATTATTGCCTTACGTATTACCATTACCAATCTCATCATTATTATTCATTATCTTCATTCCCACGATAATTTTTACAAAAGATATCATTTAGAACAAGGAATACAATTATGAACAGATCGTGTCACAAGATACGGTCGACAACAATGAATAAAGCTACGAAAACCTCATACAGCTGCAATAACTTTTGCACCAAAACACAGTCAGGTGTCACTGTACCACTCACTGTACCACTCAGCTGCCACTGTACCACTCACTGTACCACTCAGCTGCCACTGTAACACTCACTGTACCACACAGCTGCCACTGTAACACTTACTGTACCACTCACTGTACCACTCACAGTACCACTCAATGTACCACTTACTGTACCAGTCACTGTACCACTCACTGTACCACTCAGCTGCCACTGTACCAGTCACTGTACCACTCACTGTACCGCTCAGCTGCCACTGTACCACTCACTGTACCACTCACTGTACCACTCACTGTACCACTCACTGTACCACTCAGCTGCCACGGGTATCAGTGCTACCAAACAGCTTCCAGTTTACATTTCTGCTGTGCCAACAATTTGCCACAGTTGAGGCTACGATGAAATGGTCAAACTGCAGAGAAATTAATTTGCTGCACAATCTTGTATTTATCCAAGAATCTTTCAATAATCTAACAATCTTGGATTTATCCAAGAATATTTCAATAAATCCGATAATCGTGTATTTATCCAAGATTCTTTGAATAAATCCAACAATCTTGGATTTATCCAAGAATTTTTCAATAAATCCAACAATCAATAAATCCAATAAATCCAATAAATTTTTCAATAAATCCAACAATCTTGGATTTATCCAAGAATCTTTCAATAAATTTAACAATCTTGGATTTATTGAAAGAACTGCTCAAATTCTGGCGTGTGTAGAATGAACGAAGAGTTTGTTTTGATTTTGCAGTGTGGGCCTGACTTTCTGAAGAGCATACATCAAAAATGCGAGCAGCTGTTTCAAGTATCACTGATACGAGACGTCGCTCTGTGGTGCTTAGCAAACACTTTCCCTGTACAGGTGTTCAATCTTCACATGAAGTCTATTTCATTGGTGAAAATCTGTAAGGGACATTTACTGTATCCTGATAAATCAAGTAGAAAACTACACATCCATATTTATCTGTAAGGGACATTTACAGTATCATAATAAATTAATCCCTTCAGTCACGGCCTAAAGATACGATAATTTTCATTGAAAAACTTTAATCATCTTCATAAACAAACAACATTGACTAAGATGAAGCAAAAAACTTCCAAAATTTTAATAATTTGTCCAAAATTGCTTGTCCAATATGTTGGACATCATGATTCGACGTGTAATACTTTTTTCGCATTTTGAATGGTGTCCAATACACGACCAGGGGACTGAAGAGGTCAAGTCGAAAACTACACATGCTGTCGCTATCACTATATATGTATCTCACTGCGATGGTTTGCAACGAGCGATGTGTTAGAGTTTTAATTTCAATTTTTTCATCAATGATGACATTACTGTTTCATTCGTCAATAGATTTAATAAAATATATATCCTTTCTTCAATAAAACGTCAATAAATTCAATAAAATATATATCCTTCGTCAATAAAACGTCAATAAATTCATAGGAGCCAACACAAAAGTGTTATTTCAAAATGGAGGAGCCACATGTACACTTTTTCTATATACATTTCTTGAGCAGCTGCCAAAATATCCAATGTGACAAACAGGCGACTATGTACACATTAGTACACAGTACTTTAACGCAGTACAAGACGTTGTACACAGTAGTACATAGTGCCTGACTGTGTACACAATAAAACATAGTACCTGATAGTGTCTTAAGACTCTTTTCGTCTTGTCTCAAGACTTTTCGTCTTTCTGCGACGGAGGCGCAAGAATTGCGGAGTCGGAGGCATTTCCGCAGGTGTGACGGTCACGAGGCTAAGACATCGTCTCTCTTCCTCCATGCCGGATCCCGGCAACACACGGACGATCCCGGCAACACATGGACGATCCCGGCAACATACGGACGATCCCGGCAACATACGGACAATCCCGGCAACACATGGACGATCCCGGCAACACACGGACGATCCCGGCAACACACTGACGATCCCGGCAACACACGGACGATCCCGGCAACACACGGACGCTCCGGCGGCTTATTTCTTTAACAAATTAAACGTTAACAGCACAGGAAAATTGCTTGTAACTTCATCAACTGGAACTTATAAAAAACTTCGACTAAAGTTTAGAGCCAGCACAGCTTCAGTAAATTTTCTCATCGCTCTTATGAAAACGTTTCATCGACAAGAAATTTTCTAAAAGCGTTAATCTGTCCAATGCCATCAAACGTTTTACGGGAACAAACGTTCCGTAGGCATAAAACGTTTCGCACGCAAGAAACGTTTTGGAAAACAGTTCTTCCTTCAGTTCTGCAAGACGTAGCACTTGATATACTTTTAATTTTTATTAAAATTTTCCATTATCTTTTATTCAAATTTTCCAGAACTAACCATCCGTTTACTTTTAAAAAACTTCATAGGTAAGCTATCATAATATTCTTAATAATTGCCATGCTTTATAATACATATACGTATAAATCTAAGAATTTATTAAAATTCATAGTTTCTCGTTATTGACCATGGGGATCAGGTTAGTTTAACTAATCTGCCATTTAAACTGCATATCTTACGCTACATTTTATTTTGCACCATTAACCTCAGAAAGAAATCAACTCAAAAATTCTGACTTTCACGAACTCGGCACCTCATCAACCATCAAAACTTGTTGCAGGTCCAAAATGATCACATCCGTGTAATGAATTTCTTTATTCCTTTATTTTGCTCACCATTCATTTCCTATCTCAGTTCCAGAAATAGAGGCAGCAAGCAGACAGGCATTTCCTGAACCGGAAACCGTCCTGCAAAAACCACATGTGGTGAAAATAGCGGATTTTTTTGTGAGTTCTTACCTGTGTGTTCTGAGGTTCGTACAGGTGCGGAGGTGAGGCAAAACACGTTCTTTGCTGTATGTATGTTTACATATTTTGATTTCACGCTTCAGTTTTTTGTTCCAGAATGAATTTTGCGCTAGACTCACTAATATTTGTTGCAAATATGATCCACAAATATTAGCAAGACATATTGTTCTCACACGTTCATTAGCACACAAAATAAATATTCTAAAACTATCATTTATAGACAGAACATTGACTCTCAAATAGTTTTCAAAATATTGAGGTATGTGATTTTAAACCACTATTAAACTACACACACAATGAATACAACTCAAAATAGAGGAAACATTTATGAGTGCAACGCATGAAAGTGCTTTAATGAAACAGCACTGAAAAATAAACATGCAAAGCATTTCATTGTATTCCTGAAAACTAGAAAATAAATTGACTACCAGCATCTGGTCACAAGATGCGTTCAAGTTTCCCGGGTTTGCTTTTTTTTATTTAAATTGATGGTCAATTTTGAATGTGGATCGCTCAAAATTTTATTAACATGTCACATCTTCCCTCTGTTTTCATGAAGTGTCTGACCTCGTCGTCAAAGCACGTGGTATCAGCGCGTGGAGGACAGCCAGCAGTAGCACGTGGGTCACGACGAGGCACGTGAGCGGTGCCCCAAGTACCGTGGGTTTCTCGTGCCCCGGAACCCACGTGCCTAGGGCCTCACGTGCTCAATGTTTCCCACGTGTTGTGAAATCGTAAACAACGACTTTGAGAAAATCTCCCACACCACATCTCCCACTCCACATCTCCTACTCCACATCTCCCACTCCACATCTCCTACTCCACATCTCCTACTCCACATCTACTCCACATCGTCTATTCCACATCTCCTAGTTACATCTCGGGATGGTGGTACAGTTATTGGTACTTCTTCACAGACGATACTGGTATTATGTATTTCGAATGATACCGTTACTATTTCGAATGATACTGGTACTATTTCTAATGATACCGGTACTATTTAGAACGATACTGGTGCTAATTTCAATGATAGTAGTACTATTTTGAATGATACCGGTACTATTTCGAAGGATACTGGTGCTAATTTCAATGATGGTAGTACTATTTCGAATGATACTGGTTTTATTTCGAATGATACTCGTGCTATTTCACGAGATACTGTTACTATCTCAGACCATCTCACTCCTATAAGCCAGTTCCGGCACAGAACTTAGGTTACAGCATAAGAATGGACCAAACTAATCGTTCCGGTTGCTGTATTCTATTCTATTCTTTCCTACTGTCGTGAATTAATAAAATCAACACTCATACTCTTCTTAACAGTAATAACGGTACAATGTGGTCGGTTCCGGTACTATTACGGTAAACAAAACAATCTTGCTGATACTCCAGTTCTCTGTCTCCATTACAGTGCAAACGACCGATGTTCTACAGGGTGTCCATAAAGGCTCTTTACCATTTCAAAAGTTTATTATAAATGCAATTGATGAAATATTTTATTCAGATTTGTACTATTGTATTCAGTGTCTATTAAAGTTTTTAATCACATTTTGAATTTGTGTGTTTAAGGGATCATATTTGTGAAAGAAGTGCTGTTGAGACTTTATGAGAGACTTTTATAAGAGACTTTATGGACACCCTGTACATCCAGTACTGAACAGCTCTATGCTTGATATAACACTTCAGTAAGTTTGGTATTTAGAAATAAAAAAACTATCGGGACATTGCACAGGTGAAAGAATGCTGCTTCAAGCCAGTCACTTCACACGTGATAAGACGGATTATTAAAGGCAACCTGCAATAAATCCATAAACCCAAAGATTGTGAGAAATCCCTATTAAAATTGCCTCATGTTTTCGGATTCCGCATTTTGATTCTCATGTTTCAAAATCGTCCGAATGAAATCGGTTAGGTGTTGCATTATAATTATGTACATCATCACAAAATATCGTTAAAAATGGATAGAAACTTTTGAAACAAACTAGATAAGCTTGGTCTTCTACATCATCTATAAACAACACGTCAATGACCCTGACCTTTACACATCAGTAAAATCAATAAATTCACAAACGACATAAAACATTGCCACAAATATTCACCAACTGAAAGAGAGTAATTATTCGAACAGATTTTAACAGACTACTATAGTGTATCAAAACTTGGTTAGTGAGCTTCAATAATGATATATTTTCAGTAAAAATCCCTCGTGCTGATAACAGGCATTTCCAACACACGGTAATGACTTACTTATTGACTCAGTAGATCAACATGAAGATCTTGGTATCATTGTCATTAAAGAGTCTAAGTGTGGCAAAAAAGTAGAGATGAAGTGTCATCAATAGGGATTTCTGTAAATTAAGCTAAAATGATTCCAGAACTCCAAAACCTCCGAGTCGTCAACCGTTCGAGCTCGTGTCCCTTGAGCAAACGAGAGTAGGAGGTCATCTAATTCCACTATATAATAGTACAGAGTTTGTTGCTTGCTTGGTCCGTCTCTTTGTGACGCTCTTAAGGATTTAAATAGGAGGAAATTCGGTAGGGTATACGTGTATTGTAAGCATTGTATTGTGGATACCATAGGCACATCCTTCAATGTGGAAACTCCTTCACAAAGCCCGCGTCCACTGGCAAGTCAAACGAAAAAAATCAATAAAAAACTCGTGAATTTTCACTTGCGGGTCTACTAGTCGAGACATAACCGAGATTCTGACATCCTAATCATTAATGACTGAACGCTGGTAGCTCGGCAGGACTTTCGACGAAGACGATAACGTACGTACCACAAAAAAATAACCAAACACTCATTTTAAATATTCAGGATGCCCCAAGCTGTAATTTTCTTTCCTGTTAGAATGATTAGAATCTGGAACCAGTGCCTGAAAATATTGTTTTTACTGGCACCGAGAATGCATTCAAAAATCGTCTTGACCAATACTGGTCAGGAAATCTCCCCAGCATTTTAACGTAATGATCCGAAGTCTGATCAAAACTCTAGAAAGAGAGAGAAAAAACTATAAATATGCACTCGTAAGTAGCCAAGATACATCAAAATTGGTATTATTCTCCAAGTTAACTCTAACCCTAGTAATATCTAATCCAAAAACAGCATCAATACAATGTGGAACAAGCAACGATTCTGATGCTACTGATGATATAAAGGAGTGTCAAGCCGGAAATTTACACACCAACAAATCGACCGCTTTCTATTGTTAAGACAAATGTACTGGTGTCCGTGTGTGTAAATTAATGAGGCTATCAGTGACTCTTCCTTTATGTTTATCTCCTTCAGAGGCACGCGACGGCAGCAGTAGTAGTAGTAGTAGTAGTAGTAGTAGTAGTAGTAGTAGTAGTAGTAGTAGTAGTAGTAGTTGTATTAGTAGTAGGGGTGACAGTAGTGATAGTAGCAGAAGTAATAGTAGTAGTGTTAAAAGTCACCTTGACTTGTTCCTCTTCTTTGTTGTCTGTGCGTGATTGGTGGCTAACGGCATGGGACTTGGGTTGCAACTGAAGACTGTACCACTCAGCTTCTTCCTGTTGGCATGTTGTATTTAATTTTTTCTATTTTGTTCTTTTCAGTTTTAAACAATCTGTATTCTATTCTACTCTTATATTTTATTCTACTCATTGTCTGCTAAGTCTCGAAAACAGCAAGTTTTTTGAGCTCCATAGGAGTGAGAACAGAACAAGGTTGCAGTTGTTGCACATACGTTGGATGACCACAACCTTGTGACGTCAGATCATTTAACAACACCTCTCTTAGAACCAGAATCCTGAATAACGGTACAAACGTCCGGTAGAGCCATCTCAATCACAAACAAACGTCTCCCGGTTTCCGGTTTGGCCGCTGATAAAATAACGCATCGGTCTTGGTACGGTTATCTATTTGCACTCGTGTATTACTGATACTAGTTTAACTTTTGCACCACGTTCAATTTTCAGGGCGCGGTGCGAAGCATATTCAAATCAATATTTTTTCCTCGTCAAATCCGTTCGCAAACGGCCATTCAGAATTGAACGATGATGTTAACCAGTAACCAGCATTGATTTGGTACAGAACGAACTGGTGGTACAGGACTGCTTTTTAGGCTGGTTTGTGACTGTAGAGAGAGCGGTTTGCTTTTCACATGGACTGGTTTTCGTAGTACCAGACCTTGGTTCAAAAGAGACCTACGTAAGGGATTTGCATTTATATACAGGGTGTCCGTAAAGTCTCTTTACCGTTTCAAAAATTTATTACAAATGCAATGGATAAGATATTTTATTTAGATTTTTTATTGTATTCAGTGTTTATTGAAGTTTTTAATCATTTTTTAAATTTGTGTGTTTCTGGGATCCTGTTTGTGAAAGAGGTGCTGTTGTGACTTTATGAGAGATTTTTATAAGAGACTTTATGGACACCCTGTATTCTACATGCATTACTCGCGGTTACCTGCATGCTGTGTGTGAGCTGCTAGCTATCATTTTAAAAACCTAGCCCAGAGAATTTATATCATTTGAAGCTGTGAGTATAAGTCAAATGAAGATACATTTGATCAAAAAATAGTATGTTTATATTCTATAACAGTATGCATACATCACCTGCGGCATAATTCATGTCATTATTCAATAAATTGATGAATTTTACGAAGCTTTTACCATAATATCCCTTGAAATAAGATAAAATAAAATAAGTCAATAGAAACGAGTATTTCGGCCCATTCTTGGGTTGATACCCAAGTACCATGCCGTCTAAAGCAAGGGCACCAATCATGCTCTTATATCTTAATCCCGTAAGTCAATTCAGTGATGTACACGCACTTCACTCACGCACAGGCATTTCAGTCACGCTCGTGTATCACACTCATACACTGGCCGTGGGAGCTTGAGACATATAATCAATACGTTATAATACTGGGTGTTCGTAATCCAACATTTGTCGAGACGATTTTTGAATGTGTTCACAGTGCCAGCAGAAACGATGCACATGCGTCATCACGGATCATTTGACTCACCACTGTCAGGAATCCAATTCTGTTTTTCTTCTACAAAGATGAAATGCAGGAACAAAAAAATCACAATTCAAATCATGCATATTTTCACGTAAATTTGTAAGCATCAAAAAATAATTGAAATTCACTTAATTTTTCCCCGATAACTTCCTGGGTGGAAATAAGCAACAAAGTTTACTGCAAAAATGAAAAATTTACCTAAACATCATTGGGATTATCTAGTCATATATATATAATATATAATATAATTGATGTGACTTCCTTTCTAGTTTGAAATCACTTAAGAAAATTTTTACTGATTTTTCGGAATTGTGTGTAAGAAAATAGACCAATAGACGTAAGCTGCTTGTATGCAGGCTTATACACTCCCTGGGGCATTTGCTCGGATAAATGCTTGAATATTTGCATAGGTATTTGTTTAGTCACCAGCTTGAGTGCATGCTTGCCATTTTGCCTGGGTATTTACTTGACCATTTACTAGGCTATATACATATATGCTAGATTATTTGTCTGGCTATTTGCTTGATCATTTGCTTGGCTATTTGTCTGACTATTTGCCTGACTATACAAACATTCACGAAATATTTAAACTTTAACAGAACGTTTAGAATAGAGTAATACAATGAATCACTATATTACACAGATGAACTGTCACGAACACATACAATGAACACACTACAGGAGGTACTCATAACTGATATGACATACTCTTTTCATTCATTAAGGCATTCATTAATTAATTTTTCATTATGTATTTAATTAAATTCATTCATTACGTTCAGTAAATCAGAAGTACCTCATCACAACACGTACCTCGGGGTACTTAAAAGTACCAAGTACCTCACTTTATACTCGTATTTACCCCACTTTATACTCGTATTTACTTCACTTTATACTCGTATTTACCTCACTTTATACTCGTATTTACCTCACTTTATACTCGTATTTACCTCACTTTATACTCGTATTTACCTCACTTTATACTCGTATTTACCTCACTTTATACTCGTATTTACCTCACTTTATACTCGTATTTACCTCACTTTATACTCGTATTTACCTCACTTTATACTCTCCCCTACAACCAAAAATCTACGTCCTGGTTCATATTTTAAAGACTTAATTGTTTTTATTTTCAAACCGTGGCATAAAACTGCTGTACCTGTCTCTCCTTCTGTCTATTTTATATTCGCCCTAAATGGGAATAACTAATTACATCCTGCAGCATCATTACTATTATTCCATCATAGTTGATACACAAGCAACTGTCTTGTTGTGGGTCGCACGTTCAATAGCATTGTTTATTCTCACTGTGAGTTTTATTTTATTCATGTGGCTTAATTTCACATTAATACACTTGTCTTTCATCAAACCACATTCACACGTCAAACAGCTGCTAATTTTCTCGTCTTAGCTGCTAGTAACTTCAACTTAGCAATGCAAATTTTTCCTTAATAATGACGTTTCACTCGAAAAATTTCGAAACCTGCAGTATGATGTGGTCTCTAACAATGAACAATAATAATTCATTTTATTTGATAATAAAACTGTTAACAAATAATGCAGCACGTTAGCATCCAAATACACTCAGATTCTTGATCCCATTCACATAGTATGGGCAGATTCAACCACCAGCTTTACGTCGACGCAAAACAACCCAGAACTTGTCCTCGCGTAAGTGAATGCTGGCTTCTTTATACCTCGAAATGCAATCTTCTTATTTAAGCAAGATAATTGAGAGCTGCAGGGCACGTGTGATTACAACAAGGATGCATAAATAATCTTGCTAGGATAAGTGATCGTGAGAACGCTATGCCACGTAACAAACTCCCGCCCCGCGCGCCGCTGTCCAGACGACGTTGACTCGCCTGCGAATCATCGAAGATTTGTGAGCGTTGCTGGCGGAGCATTTTTGTGTGGCTTGATTTAAGTCGTCGTGACTAGAACTTTGAAAAATTTGATTTGTAAGTCGCCGGAGGGTTCTTTTTCTCTGACAGTGATTATACAGGTTTATTTAGGGAGTTAGTAGGGCATCTAACTTGTATTTTGAGAACACAGTGACCAATAAATGTTTTCTAAGTTAAGTATAATTAACTAGAAGACTAATCTGCGTTACGTAACTCAACGGATGAGAATTTCTACATGAAATTTTGAACGTTAAACATTAATTACTTTATATTCCAATGCTATTACAGAAACTTACACTAAAAATTTACAACATGTTTATTTTTTGTTAGATTTACGACTCAAACAGTACGTCATTGAAAAAGTAAAAGTGAAAATGTTCTCGAAGAACGGTAGATTAATTCAGATTCTTTTTCTTCTAAAACACCAAAAACTGAAGCGGTCTTTGTTTGAATTTTTATTGAAGACTTTCTGTACGTCGAAGTGAAACTTTTACTAGACATAAAAAAATTTCTATTCCCATTATTTTCATCTGAAATTAGATTTATTCGAGGTTTGCCACGTCCTAATTTCAAGAATATCGCAAATTCAAGACCTATAAAATATCTAAGAAAAACACATTAATACACTTAAGTTCGAGGATATTTGACCAGTTTTAGTAAACGAGTTTTGAGTCCAGCTTTTAATGTTTTTTTGTGCTTCATTTGGATGTGCGTTCTTTGAGCCAAAACCTCAACCTCAACTTAACATGATTAACTCTATATAAGAAACTAGTTTAAATTCGACGAGTGATATTGTCTTTGTAAAATAAGATCAGGGCTCGTCCTGAAGCTGCCTCTGGTGTCCATGCCACCTCCAGAAACAGTCGAGCTTTTTCAGAAATTTAAAGAACTTTCAAAAATACAGGGCCCCCAAAAAATTTGACTATATCATAACTTTGTTCCCATGTGTTTTAAATGAATACGTGTGTACCCACACGTGAAAATTCACGTGTTTTTTACTGAATTTTTCGTCTGATTTGCCAGTGGACGCGGGTTTTGCGAAGGAGTATCCACATTGAAGGATGTGCCTTTGGTATCCACAATATAATGCTTACAATACATGTGTACCCTACCGAATTTCCTCCTATCTAAATCCTTATGAGCGTCACAGAGACACAGACCAAGCGAACAAGCAAGCAAGCGAGCAAGCAAGCAACATACTGTGTATTATTATGTAGCGGATTTTTTTTTGGGACTTCTTTTACTTTTTGTTGCTGTCGAAATTTGAAACGATAGAAATAATTTGGTCAAAAAAATCTGGTAAACCTGTTTTGTTTCCACACATTCATTCTTAGACTTAAATAAATGAGCTTCTGACTCAATAACTGAACTCTGTTCTACGTGGAATACATTTTACATTCATTGTAATAAAATGTTGAATTTAAAAAACTTTTTTTCAAATAGGTTTACCTCTTTAGTCGATTAACATAGGTTACTTTGTTATCAGTCCCTCCGTGTGGTGGAAATACTAGAATGTACATACATACATGAAGGTTGGTTTCTCCTTTGGATGCATTAATGGATCAGTTGATTAACAAGTTTGTGGGAAACTTGTCAAAAGAACAAAACTCGTCAAAGAAAACTTGTCTAAAAACAAAACTCATCCAAGGAAACTTGTCAAAAAATAAAACTCGTCGAAGAAAACTTGTCTAAAAATAAAACTCGTCGAAGAAAACTTATTAAAAAATAGAACTCGTCGAAGAAAACGTTTCAAAAAACAAAACTCATCCAATAAAACAGGTCAAAAAATAAAACTCATCCACGAAAACTTGTCACAAACTAAAATTGTAATTTTTTTCTTCATATGCACATATGTGAAGGGTGTCTCATTTGATTGACAAGTTTGTTGAAAAAATCGACTCATCGATGAAAAGTGGTCTGAGGTTTGAATCATCCCACAGTGGGGGCTAGTACACAGCTGCTACAAAACTGCCATTTTCATTCAACATCATTGATAACATTCAATCTAACGTGTACTTTTTCTTTAGTACAGTTTTTAACAGTTCTGCACTACGTTTCCTCAAGCGTAATGTCAATAGTCAATTTTTAAATTACGAAAATGTACCAAAATCGCATGGAACTGAGTGCTTTGCAGTTTAAATCAGGCGTTCGTGTGCATGAGCAAATAGACTACATAAATATGCGGCACTGTCTCTCACACAGTGCCGGTACTGTTATACAAGCTCATATTTCTATTTACCTTAACCTCTGTTAGGCTTATACTATATTCATTATACATACTTATATAGTTATACTTTTACTATATTCTTTCAGTCACTCTTTTTAATTTACAGTTCTTTGTTATTGTTTCTGTTATGCTGATATTTGAATAATTTGACCGTTGCCTTCTTCCACCCCCAGAAATAGGTTCTGTGGCAGTCACTGAACCACCACATCGCAAGTTTTCGCAGCGAGTGAGCCATAATTGAGAGAAGAGTCCGTTCAACACCTAATATTCAAGTATTTCAGCTCAAAATAATTTACAATAAATAGTAAAAAAAGCTTGAACTCTAACCTTTGGCCATATTAGCGAATAAATAATTTTCTGTTCGAGTTTGTCAAGTAAATATACGCCTATATTTTTTAAAGTTTACTTTGTTATGCCCAATATTGAAAGCCGCTACTCTGAGTTTTCTACGTGAATAACAAAGTACGAGTATTCAAATTCATACGGAAACTCCTTTACTAAATACTATTTGACATCGGAACGCCTATTTTGAGTTCAATGAATGAGTTCTACTCTGCACCCCCATTGATAGGGACCTTAAAATTGCCCTGGCCCTAATTCCATAATAACATTTCGCCTCCAAGGCCCTTAAAGGTACGACTCTACGACTGTGTCCTTGTAACCTGTTGTTCCACACTGAATGAAGTCACCAAGCAAGTGGGGCACCACACAGCCACCTGAGAAGGTCGCATGTGGGTTGCCTGTCGCTGTCAAGTCGTGTATTAGGCGCCTCAGAGCTGCAATTTCGACGACAAGCTCTCATTTGCAACAATGAGAGCGATGCTATCAGTTGCTACCTGATAACAAGCGTTGACTGACAGACTCCTTGGGCATCATTATGCTTTAAATTGACGATCCCTGATGGTTCTTTGTGTACATACGTGTGAGAACCATATGGTCGTTTAACACTTGCCTCTCGGCGACTAAAACAAGGGTCTTGGTGTTATCCTTGGTTCTAAGAGGAAACATGATCAAAATACTCAATTAAGGCGAGTTCAAACTAAAGCAAAAAGTTTATGTTTCCGTCTTCTTTGGATCCAATTATATTTTTTTGGATAACTAGAAACTATGATGCATTTTAAATATCTGAATTTATATATCTGTAATTTGTGATATACATTCTCTCACGTTATCCAGTCCTCCAAAGTTGTTGCTTCTTTGTTCATATTTTTAGTAAATTGCCGATCCGTACAATCGAGCAACAAATTAACCATTCCTTAGAATAGTTTTTTCTTCGGAAACGCTTCTAAGAAAATCTTTCTAAAATGATTCATGTATCTTTCGCAAATCACCATGGCGATAGTCAAGGGTCTTTGAATGTACAAAAACTTTAGGAATCAATCAAGAATAAAGGAGGTTTCTGAGAAAATTCCTCATTCAAATCGAACCCTGCCAACTTGTGTAGCCCAGCGTGATATTTTGATTAAAGTGATAGCCGTAGCTCCCGCTTTTGCCGGTCGGTGCGCATCTCGACCGCGCAGGTCTGCCGCATCAAGTCAGCACATGTGGGAAGCGTGCGCAGCGCTACTATCTTTTTTATTTTCGAATTTTACAACCTGACTTTTATTTGCAGCAGCAGAAGAATACCGAGCTTTGGAGCCGAGCTTCCCACGCTACTGGATGGTCGCTGGCGGGCTGACGCTCCAATGTTGGTGATGTGTTGAAGGTGAGTTGTTTGGGTTGAGCGAGGCGGGATGGCGCTGTACATATCATCTATTATTACGCGGTCAATTGGGACCTCGTAACTACCCTTCATAAAAAGCAAGCATATCTACTTATTTTATGAAATCAGCGTTGGAATAACTGTTAACTGGCACTGATGAAAAAATAAGCCCCCCTATTATGAGTAATATAAACTGTATTAATGATGTTAACAGGATTAATAATTTTAAGATTTATTTTGGGATAAACTGGCGCGTCGAGTTGTACGAGATTCAAGTTTTTGATAAAAGGATTCAAGTGCAAATTGCTGGAGGGCTTTGCTGAAGATGTGTGTGTTGGTGCAGTGGTTGTGTCAAATGCATGACACCAGCAAACATTTGTTACAAGGGGCAGTAGGTTTAGCAGGAATTATAATTATAAAGATAATTAAAAAGAATTAACGGATCATCGACTACAAAATTGCAAAATTATTTAATTCGGAGAAGGTATTTTCTGTTTGAAAGAAGTTTATTGACGTACAATTATCAGATACACTTATGATATTTTAACACTTGATACCACACTCGGGATTAATATATTTTTTACTCGTCGTACGCCAGTTTGGTCCGCGGACAACTGCCGGTACGCGGCATCAACTGCCGGTACGTGGCATCAACTGCCGGTACGTGGCATCAACTGCCGGTACGTGGCATCAACTGCCGGTACGTGGCATCAACTGCCGGTACGTGGCATCAACTGCCGGTACGTGGCATCAGCTGCCGGTACGTGGCATCAGCTGCCAGTACGCGGCATCAGCTGCCGGTACGCAGTGTAAGCTACCGGTACGCGGTATTGGCTACCGGTATAATATCCAGTAAAAAACTAACATTACGAAGAAATATTACAGGTCTTAGGCACATTGGAAAAAAACTGCCGGTTCTCCACATGGGATAATTTGACAAGGAATTCTGCAGAGAACTTCCACCACAGCCACGTGCCCGAGTGCCCTCCCCCCTCC
>VCRD01006088.1:25869-36548 GCA_006783055.1 Trinorchestia longiramus
AGTAAATGTTCCGCCGTAGCTACCTAAAAAACTGAAGCAAAGTTTACACGAAGAATAACTGAAGAATTCTTCATGTGATGTCCTGAAGACGCAAGAGTCATTAAAAATAGATCGAGGATATTACAGTATGATCTACAGATAATGGAATTAAAACAATAGTTCAGAAAAATATTTAATCACCGTGTTAGCACAAAACACAGGTGACAATGATACACTACAAGTTGGACATTTGTGTTTATTGCTTCATATGTTCAAAATGTCCTTAAGCTGATCTTTGCACAGTCCTGTTTTTTCTCGATGTAGCTTGTCATCTTTTTGACATCCTCCTTACTCATGTTGGCTGCAAAGTCCTCCACAATACGTTTCAAGTCTATCAGAGTGCTTGGTTGACACCGGGTGATGTGTACCATGGTCTGGGTCCAGATAAAGAAATCGAGGGGATGAAGTCGGGAGAGTATGGGGCCCAATGGGGATTCGATCAACGCGAGATCAATCTGTCCCCAAACTTGGATTCCAGGAACTGAAAACACGATATCACATGACAGCTGACACCGTCCTGCTAAAAATAATACTGAAGTTTGGCAGCCACAGCCTCAACTGCATGTCAGAGTGTATTTTTCAAAGCTTTCTTCAGGTAGACATCATAGTTATCTTCACACCAAACCACAGCGAGAATCCATCGACCGTCCCCACCCAGGACATGACTTTTTCTCCGTGAGCATTCTTGCACTCGATTACAGCGTGGGGGTTTCTAGGAGTTTAGTACCTTTAGATTTGTTTGGTGACTGGTACAAAGAAAAAAACATCTTAATCTGATCAAATTACTCGCTGGAACCAGTCTTCATCGAAATTGAATCAAAAAATGCAATCCTCCAGCCTGGATTACTTATTTGTGGCACTGAGAATTTTCGTCAGGTGCAGCCTGTCGGCCTTCCACTTCATATGTTTACTCAGAATTAGTCTAATAGCTCCATCGCTTAAGCACATGTTTGCATCATGTCCATTATAAAATTTTGCACTTTAATAAAAAAATTCTTTGCTGTCTTTGGGTTCTGTAATACTACGAACTTCTTGCCATTGGGGATCTATGGTCGAACTGAAGTGGTTTGGTAACATCTCTACAATTCTATAAAATGCCGGAATATTTGGTACCTGGCGTGGATGATTGGAGACGAATTTTGTCATGAATGTCGTTTGAACGTGCTTGATGCACGAGAGCTGCCCAAATGTGAAGATGATAAACGTTGACTGTTGCTCAGTGAATGGAGAATTTTGTTTAAATGACGGATGTGGTTGCGTGATTTAGTCATTTCTGAGGATGTCATTTTTGCAATGAAATATCAAATTTGGAAATTCACGGCACTTCAAATAAATGTCAGATCTCTGAACTAGAAAAAATGCCCTATTTCGTTACATTATAGTGATTCGATATTTTTATGAATAATTATTTTGATATCACGATCCAGAAACTTGCATTGAACTACTTGGTCAATTGAACAGATATTTCAATTATTTTCTCCAGCACATGTAGAACACATGTATGATCATCAGAGACGTCCCATTTTTAAAAGATTTAAATCTGAGTTCGCATTTGCAGAAATAATCATACCCTGACGTACATATATTGACAATTTAAAATATTAATAAAAATCAACCATTATTCTAACAATATTTTTTAGGCAAGTATGTACTCCGCATTTCTGCAACGTACTGTCATTCAACAAATTCGTTTCTCCTAATAACTTAACATAGAAATTCTGAACATAGAAGTTCAAGAAAATACTAACGCAATAAATTCTAATTCCTCATCCCTCTTAGCTTGCACAGAGCGGAACTCGCAGTTGCGGCCAGTGAGATGCAAGCAAACAACGCACGACTAGCTTGAGTAGCGCAGCAATGCAGTCTTGAGCCAGTGAGACGACCGCATATAGCGCTCCTGTTTGTGCTTCAGAGCTACCGACACTGACAAGTAAAAGGTCTTCATGGAACTGGCATCATGTGAGCTGTAACTGCGCTTTTATGAATGTGCTTCCCTTTTTATCACCTACAAACATTTCTGCATGAGCTATCGTGTTCTTGATCTCGATGATACAGTTCCTCTTGAGTCCACAGTAAATGCTGACTTCGTCGGCTATGAACAAAATAATTTACTGCATGAATACATGTATGCCTGCAAACCCTAAGTTATGAAGGTTCGTTTATGATCGTAGGAGCGATTTTTACAGTCGAGGAAGTAGAAAATATCCTCTTTCTATACTCTGTAAGTAACATAAAATAAAGTATTGAATAATTAAGTAGAAAATCTCGATCGTTGATACTGACAGACTCTTGCTGCTGTATTGAAATCATGGAATTAATCAAAAATGTGTCTGCAATTTATTAATTATTTAGTCTGTAGGAAATTGTGTAATTCCTACTCCTGAGGAGCTGTAGATAACGCAATAATTTATCTCGATGAAAATGGGAAGGTCCTTTCGCACAAAGCGAATTCGAATAATAACTAACACAGTTGAACTTTAGATGTCTTCATCGAACGCTTCACGAAAGCTCCCATTCCAAACTCACAAGATGTCCAAAGACCCTAGATTTCAAAGGGTTCAAAATAAATAAATTTAGGGTCACAACATTTATGCTCTGCACCATCACAGAGAATCTCGAGTGCTATTTTTTTAACTTTCAGATGATTTGAAAAATATTCTCCCGGATTTAAATATAAAATTTCACGACGAAATATTTCTGTGAAACTAAGACATGACGGAGTCGAGGCAGTCACGGATCAACACTACAGCTCCGCATCTTACAAAAAAATGCAAATCACATGGAAATGCCCGCTGGTAAACATAGACTGTACTAACATAGCGCTACTTACTACGCCTAGCACCACCGGCTTACCCGCGCATATACGTTTCGCTTTGACAATAAATGGCATTGCAACTCTATATTCTTGAGGCTGTCAAACTCACACCGCTCGACCAGCCCATCACCCCCATTTGGTAGTCTCACATGCACGACAATAAGTTCTCTTCTTAGTTTTGCCAGCGCCAAAATTGCTCGAGAATTGCTTGCGGAACTCCAAAGCGAGTCGCTCAGCAGCTGAGTTAGGGGACCTTAAGTGATACCGGAAATGGAGGTGGGACATCGATACGGAGGCGCGGACCTCGAGATGGAGGCGAAATGAGATGTGGAAATGGAGGTTGGATACTCAAGACGAAATCCGAGTACGAAAATAGGTATAGGACACTCCAGACGAAAATAAAAACAAATGGAAGATCGATGAAGAAAAAGACTAGTCAAACGGCGACAAAATAGTCGAGACACGGGTGGTATACTCGAGACACGGGTGGTATACTCGAGACACTGGTGGTATACTCGAGACACTGGTGGTATACTCGAGACACTGGTGGTATACTCGAGATTTTTATCCAATAATTATTATTCATATTTAACCATGGCCAAACATCTCAATTAGTTGCAGACCCTTTTAAGAAACCAATCCTGACATCAAACCAAGACTTCCATGTCTATTCTCAATTACAATTTTAGAGCCACGAGTGAGTCTTTCATGACAATACTCTCAGTTTCTTTGTCTTCTGCCACCTTTCCACATAAATCCTAACTCGTTTTCGTCTTTTCCAGCTAAGAGCATTCAATCCTGCAGATCATTTAGCCGCATAGAGGACCCCAGCATNCAACACGAACAGGTTCTCAAGGCAACACGAACAGGTTCTCAAGGTAACACGTACAGGTTCTCACGGCAACACGTACAGGTTCTCAAGGCAACACGTACAGGTTCTCACGGCAACACGTACAGGTTCACACGGCATTAGACGCTGGTTCACACGGCAGGAGACGCTGGTTCTTATGGCGAGAACAGTTGGTTCTCACGGGAAGAGACACTGGTTCTGATGTCTACAGGCTGGTTCTGCTAGCTTCACACCCAGGTACTCACAGTAATACATGGATCCTGATATCAACGTCTGGAAACACTGCTGCACCACAGGTCCTGGGCGGCACACTAACGGACTCATGTTTATTACAGAGTTGTACTTCCAGTAGAAACCAGAGCAAAATTATTTTCTTAATTGAAGACAATATTATTGTGTCAGTACAATATTAGAAGCAGCAGTGCTATGATACATTGTACGAATTTGCTATTCGTCCGTAATAGCATCACATGTTACCAAATACCTAAGATAATTACTAACATAAATACCTGATACAATTACGCTTTACAGACTTTGTTGTAGTACCTGGCGGCACACCTCTGTAGTACAAATCCTCTTGGTGCATCTCTGTAGTGCACATTCCCCTGCTACACCTCCGTAGCTCACACGCCCCCTGGTACACTTCTGTACCTCAAGTCACGCTGGTACCTACCGACCAAATATTTCACACAAAGATATTGGTTGGCAACGTACAAAGTATGATATCTTGACGAAAATGCAGGAAATACAAATCATTGCATTAACCTTATAACAAGATACTATAGTCGTCAATGAAACGTAGTTAGATCTAAATTAAAGACATCTTCCAGCGGAAGTGGCATTGAAGGGATAGGTTTACCTAACGTCCCCAAGCATCCGCAGTAACAGAGGGGGTGGTTCCATTGTCTCTTCATAAAATAGCTGAAACTACAATTTAAAGCTAAATGAGTAACAAAATAAATGGAAATACTACATCTCGCTATCCACCCGTAGGAAATAAAAGTTATGAGAATTATACTCGTGTATAAGAACACAACTTGTACAGCAATCGATGATGATAAACTCAACGGTTACCTCGAAAATATCCTCAGTAGTCCTCATAAAGCTCTAATCATGGAGGCTTCAATCTGCTCGACATATACTAGACTACTCGTCGAAGTTGAACATCTGGATCTTAGCTTATCGATCTAATAAATATTAATTTTCTTCAGCAGCATGCCAGCGAGCAGACTAGGCAAAAAAATGTTCTTTATCTTGACGGAACGACCTCTGACCTCAGAATAAATAGGTTAGAAGTTACGGGCACGGTCAATGATAACCATATGAAAAACTTTGAACTAAATTCCAAGATCCTAATACTAAAACACAACTCAAAAACCTTCTAAACTACACACGGGTAAACTTCGAACTAACGAAAGTGGAGCACCGCAGTTTTGACTACAAAGTATTAATGAGAAACAAAACAGCCCAGGAATGTTACATGATACTTAGAGAAAAAATCGCAACAACCATATAAAACCACATCCCAACAAAGCGAATGACACCAACCAACAACCTCCCTTCATTTTACGAGAAATTAAGTGCCTTATAAATGTCAGACAACACTCGTACAAAAGACTTGAAAAATACCAAACAGAATCCTATCATCGAGAGCACATTCGCGCCTGCAGCCGTTAAACGAACGATAAGATATACTCGTAACTAGTGAAACCTTATCAAGCATCTTCAATCGATAACTAGAAACTGGAATTATTCCAGAGGATCGAAAGCATGCAAATGTCACTCCTATTTTCAAATAAAAGAACAAACAAGCACCCAATAACCATCGCCTACTCAGTCTTACATACGCCATCAGAAAAACAATCGAAAGATTACTCAAAATCCATATATCGAAACTCCTTCAAGCCCAAAAACCAGATAACTGACACCTAGCACGGGTTTAGGGGAAAACGTAGCTATCTGACAAATCCCCTCTACTTTTTTGGAGAAGTCAACCGCACATACGACTGTATAAGAGCCGTAGACCTTGTATATCTCGACTTTTAGAAAGCCTTCGATAAAGTTCCTCATGAAAGGCTAATGGGTAAAGTGGAAGCATATGGCATACAAGGCAACTATGTACTCTCGATGTACACAAAATTGGCTCACTGGTCGCACTCAACGAGTGATGATCCACGATCAAGCCAATGATTTGCCGCACGTAACATCAGGAGTCCCTTGGGAGCGTTTCAGGCCCGCTCCTTTTCATCATACATACCAGCAAGTTTGACGTTGGAATCATCAGTAAAATCAATAAATTCGTACACAAAACGGATCTTAGTAACTGAGCGTTCATCGAAAGAAATAGGATGACTATTCAATCAGAGTCAGTCGTCTACTAAAATGAACTGTAACCTGGCAAATGAATTTCTACATCGATAAATGTTCAATAATGCACGTAGGTGATAATAACCAGTATTCCAACATACGGTGAATGACACACATATTGAAACAGAGTAACAATATAGAGATCTTGGCATTATTATCATTGAAAATCTCAAGCATGACAAACAAGTAGCAAAAAGCGTCATAAATGCGCGTACAATCCTTTGTTTCATTGCAAAAAACTTTCAATACAAGTCAAAGCACATAATATTACCATTGTCTAAAGCACTAGTCCGGCCACATCTGGAATAAGCAGTATAACTGTGGTCTCCTATCCTATGAAGAAGCATTAACGAAGTGGAGAAAATTCAGCGAAAAACCACGAAAATTATTCCTGAACTCCAGAATCTCAGCTACGAAAGGCGTCTTTAGCAGCTTAAACTCATCTTGCTAGAATAAATGAGACTGCGAACACAAGTCATCGAGATGTATAAATATTTCAACGGCTTTAACGATGTTATCTTGGAAGGGCTTTTCTACAGAGACGATAAAGTGTAAACCAGAAATGACGGGAAAGAAATAATAAATAAGAAATTTTAAGACATGCCAGGCTCTAAATTCTTATCCAGTTAAAAAGATACGAACCTGAAAACAGCCACTCAAAAATATCGTTTCTTCTGGAACTGTGAACACATTTAAAAATCGTCTCAACAAATATTACATACGAAACACCCTAGTATTGAAACGTACTGATTCTATATATCTAACTCGTGGGGCCTGTGTATGATTGCGGTACGTGTGTGGGATTTAGGTAGTAACTTAAGCATGAACCAAACGGCTCGTTCCTGTTGCCATATGTTTGCTTATTCTATTTTATTCTACATTTCGATATCTTGAGAGTCCTCACAGTTTCTACCACAGCTGCCTGGGCACGTTGGAAAATAAGGAAGACGACCTACAATAATTGTGTGCTCTAGCGGAGTTGTGGAGCTTGAGAGCCGCTATCATGACTCTAAATTGCCGTCAATAATTAAGGTCGTTGCGTAATAAAGCCCAGCAGGAAACAAACATTAATATATGATGAGTCGAGCCGGCTTCGTCATGAGGATACGCTGAAAAGATACATTACTTCATCCTCAATCCTCTGCGCCTGAAATTACAATCGGTTAAAATAACTAAATATTTTTTCTCGATGAACGTTCATCGCTAATTAAAGTCTAACTTCACAACCCTTCACAGTCTGCATAACAGTAAAACAGTGAAAATAGAAATGCATGTATCCAACACTCCAGTGATCATCATTTACACGTACTAACCGGGCGCGTAAGTATGTAACACCCCTTTTAGAAAATTCTTTAACAAAAAACTCTAAAGGTAGAAAAATTAGGGTAATTGTAAATGATAGAGAAGATCTTAAAGTTTAACTAATAATTAAGTATGAATTAATTAATTTATTTATCATCAATTAATTATTCATTTGCTAAAAAAGGGGATGTTACTTATGCGCCACCCTGTACTAGAAGACTAAGCATCGGCATTCAGGCTCGTCTGCCCGCTATGATGAAAGTGTCAATAGGCCACAGTGGTCTAGTGGTGAAATACTGCATGTCTTACTTCATTAATTTTAAGTGCATTGTGCAATGTACAGGGTCAGGCAAAATGATCTGACACATTTGTAGGTTAAATTTGTAGGTTAAATGTGTCAGATCATTTTGCCTGACCCTGTATTCACTGTTCCGGACTCTGAATATGAAGAAAATGAATAATGGTTCATGATGCGTGGTACGCACAAGTTTTGAGTTTTATTTTAGTTGGCACGAAGCAATGAGTCACAAACCTCCGCAATCCCCACACCAGTCCCGGCTACAAAACTCCCAAGTTGTATTAATGAATAACAAGTGACCCAAGAGACTACTAGGGACGTCGCTGTTGTGTTTAAAATTGTGTTCTTGCTTGGTTTCATAGAGCCGTATAACTACATGCTACTCTGGCAAACGCCCAGCAAGCAAGAATTTTGCGCAAGATGAGTCACAGCCGTAAACGTTCCAACTGAAATACTTCCCCGATTTTTCTGGGTCATATCTTCGTACGTGACCTTGTTATGCAAAGTAAAATCTTCCTAATACATACATTCCATTTTGTTAAAATTTGCACAGATTCTGTTTTCTTTTGAGTAAAATGAAAAGAATTCTCATGTTTGACAGATTTAATACTTAAACACGCTACTACACAACACACTGTTAACTCATATTCGTAATAATAACACATAGAGCTAATCTGAAACATGCAAAAAATGAGCAATAAGTGGATTTTCTAATTTCAGACGTGGATGCATGAAATGTGAAGTCAGTTGTTGGTGAGCTTCTGAGGAAATAACATGGATTGTAATTGCGACTTCAGAACTAAAACACAAATTTTTTATCGTCATTTGCTGTATTGAAGCCAAGATTTGTAATATTGCTGAGAAAAAAATGTTTTTTAACCACAGAGGATCAATAAAAGAAAAAAAAATCTACACAAGTAAAACACGTCCAAAACTCGTAACACAGTTGAGAAATGCTCCGAGAAAAAAAGTTATTGAGAAAAATTCAGAATGATTTCGGCGGTTGGGGTTTGAATAAAAGTTATTAATGAAACAGGCATGAACGTTATTCTTCCTATGAGAGGGTCCCAGCAATAAAAGGTTTTTAAAGGTTTAGCTAAACGGGTACATTTCTGTAACAGATTAGTTTGGTACTGTAACACAGAAACTGGTCTTTGTAGTAGAGCACTGGAAAAAGCGGTTACGCTAACAGCTTTGTGTAATATGGTAAGGCGCTCATGATAAATAATTTTAAATCTGTGGTCGAGAATCGAAAGCATTTTTGGTCAAAGTACTTCTGCCTGGAATTATTTTAAAAGCCGGTTTATACAACAGTCCTCGTATACCGTTGCAATACGCGCGGCAATAGAACATTGTAGGCTGATCATGAAAGAATATATTATAATAGAATAAGGTAATGGAAACGAGCCGTTTGGCCCATTTTTGGGTTGATTCCCAAGTCCCATGCCGTCTAAAGTAAGGGTATCAATCATGCACGTACATCTTAATCCCGTAAGTTAATTCTGTCTGGTATACGCACATCACTCACGCACAGGCATTTCAGTCACGCGCATTTATCTCAATCATACACTGGCCCTGGGAGTTAGGGTCATAGAATCAGTATGTTATAACACTGAGAGATTCGTAATCCAAGATTTGTCGAGACGGTTTTTGAATGTGTTCACAGTGCCAGCAGAAACTATGTTTTCTGGCAGGTGGCTCCAAGTTGCGGCAATTTTAACGGAAAATAATTTCATAGCTTGGAATGTCCTAAAGTTTCTCAGTAATAGTTTTTGGCCATTATTTCTGGTACCTACGTTACCGTATGTACCAGAAGCCCTTCGAAAAGCTCTTCCAGAGTAACATTGTTAAGGCCGTTGAGATACTTAAAGGTTTAAATAAGTTGTCCTCGCAGTCTTCTTTGTTCTGAGGATGTAAGTTTAAGGCGTTAAAGACGTCTTTTGTAGCTGACATTGCGGAGTTCTGGAATCATTTTCGTTGCTTTACGCTGATTTTTTTTCCATTTTATTAATAACTTTTCGTACGGTAGGAGACCAGAGTTGCACTGCATATTCTAAATTAAGCTGGACTAGCACTTTATCGAGCGGTAATAAATATTATGTTCTTTGACTTGTATTCAAAGTTTCGTGCAATGAAACAAAGAATCCTGCTCTCATTTTTGAGGCTTTTTTCCACTTGTTTGTCATGTTTGAGATTTTCAGTGACAATCACACCTAGATTTCTTTGTTGCTAGACTGTTTCAATGGGTATGCCATACATCGCTTGTTGGAAATGCCGCTTGTTTGCACCAACGTGCATTACTGAACATTTATCAATGTTGAAGCTGATTTGCCAGGTTTCGGTCCATTGTAGAAGACGATTGAGGTCTGAGTGGATAGTTACTCTGTCCCTTTCGGTGAATATTTTGTGACAGAGTTTCGTGTCATCGGCAAATTTGTCGATTTTAATGATGATTCCGACATCAAGATCGTTGATGTAGATAATAAAGAGGAGCGGGCCTATAAGAGGTACATGAAATAATCATGAACAGGCTTCACCCACTTGGACTGTACTTAACATGCAGGATTGGTCCCGTTGTCCCACTGAACATTTTCAAGTGAAAAGTGATGATGAAGATCGATCAATTCTTACCTCATCAAACCGCTCGAGTGATGCCCTCGCCACAGAATTATTTTCCAAGCGTCAAAAGAGACATCAGAGGGTTCTTAGGGAAAGCGTTAGCGGCCAATAGGGAAAAGAGTTTCTAACAAATGTGAAAGCGATGTGACCTGACAAACAAGTTACATTTGAACTAGGAGGTGAAAATGTGATACGGGGTAATAAAAGGAGTCATACGCGGATGATATATGTGTAGGTGATATAGTGAGTGATAGAGGGTGACATGAGGGTGACATAGGATGTGATATAGGGGTGATAAGTGTGTGATATTGGGGTGATATAGTGAGAAATACAGAGGTGATATGGCGATGATACGCAGGTGATATTTGGGGGAGATAATGGGTGATACG
>VCRD01006089.1:4402-25360 GCA_006783055.1 Trinorchestia longiramus
ACAGACATGACACCTTGTGACAGACATGACACCTTGTGACACACATGACACCTTGTGACACACATGACACTTTGTGACACACATGACACCTTGTGACACACATGACACCTTGTGACACACATGACACCTTGTTACACACATGACACCTTGTGACACACATGACACTTTGTGACACACATGACACATTTCACCACACCTGATAGCTTTAGATTCGTGAACGCTTATCATTTGTTCGTATTCCGATACGGGGAACTGTTGTTTAGTTCCTCTTAAATGCTTTTACCATAAAGTGGGTAAGAAAATTCGTTGATGAATGTTCCTTACTCGACAACGCTTGTAACGTCTCGTTTTTGGATAGAGTCTAAAAGACGAAGTGTAGCCTACGGGAATTATTTTGCGTGATGGAAATTCTATTCCACTCATAAAATGCTTCAATTTTATGGTGCTGTCAGAAGCAAGTAACTGATGCCTGCTTGTTGCGGTGGTACCCGTGGGAAAGCAAGGCCTCGGAATTTGCACCTGCCGACGCTCCCTGTCGGGATTGTGGTCGTGTTTTTTCTGTATTTTTTTCTTTGCCCTCGAGAAAGTTGGAAGTAAAGTTGCGGCCCTCGTTGCGGTTGCGTTCATGGCTTTTGATTACTTCCGTGGTCGGCAGCTTTTTTTTATACGAGTTGCTTCGCCTGTCACAATATTTCTTCGGTAAACACTGATTCTTGATTTTTTTTGACGCGACCTTGATTTTGTGGCGCGATTCTTGCCTGTGTTACGAAACAGAAGTTATGTACTTCGATTCTTATTCATTTATTGAGGCAAATGCAGAAGCGGTTATTTTCCTTCAGTTTTTACCCTCTCAGGAGGTACAAGTTTTCCAGTTGTTCGATTGTCATTCGATTATTGAAGCTTTTTCAGAAGCAGTTTTTCCCCGTTTTTGTTTTCTCAGCCCGAACGTACATGAATTGAAATTTGAAACTTCCAAAAGGTGCATCCTCCGTAATTCTTGGTGTAGTTCAGTAAAGTTTGCCTTCTCTAAGAGTGGAAAACTCTCTCTTTGTTACTACACTTCGAGCTTTAGAATTACTCCAGCGAACCATTAATTACTCAGACTCTGCACTGATGCTGTGGAGAACCTTTAATTACTCAGACTCAGCACTGATGCTGTGGAGAACTTTTAATTACTCAGACTCTGCACTGATGCTGTGGAGAACATTTAATTACTCAGACTCAGCACTGATGCTGTGGAGAACCTTTAATTACTCAGACTCTGCACTGATGCTGTGGAGAACATTTAATTACTCAGACTCTGCACTTGTGCTGATGGTAATAACATATTTTAGTTTTGAGGTGACAAATTTTCGCAGTTCCGTGGTTTATTCTTCTCTCATGAATGTGACCGAGTTATGTGTCCTGTTACTACAGCTCAAGTCTGCCATCTTGCTGCAGTTTTATGCTTATCTACAGAAGAGTTGTTACCGTATGTGACGGCATATACGACTCACTTTTTTCCGAAATTTTGACTCAAAAAATTGTCCTGTATCTTAAGCGTCGTAGGCGGGTTTTTCCTGAATCTGTCATGCTGAAATGAGGGTGCGTCTTATATGCCCGTACGTCTTATATGCCCGTGCGTCTTATATGCCCGTGCGTCTTATTTGCCCGTGCGTCTCATATGCCCGTGCGTCTTATATGCCCGTGCGTCTTATATGCCCGTGCGTCTTATATGCCCGTGCGTCTTATATGCCCGTGCGTCTCATATGCCGTTATATACAGCAAGTTTCATCTCCTTCCCCTCCTCATTATATATTAACTGATAAGGCTTGTCCATCTGCATGTCCATGTCCTACATTCCCTCTGTACGGCTGTCATGGATACGTACGCAGACTAATTTGTTCTTATTTTGAGTACTTTAAAAACTATCTAGTACTGCTGAAGTACCTTTAAGAATAGTACCACGACTGAACCCAGCAGTCACTGCTGGTACTTGCCCGACACCTGCCCAGCACGGCGTACCCTGCCATCACTACAGCGTACCCTGAATTTTTCGGGTACTTTCTACAGGGCGCGGCAACACAACTTCTCTTTTTATAATGCGTTTTGCTTTGAAAAAAGGAAGTTACGTTGCTGCACCCTGTAACATCTTTTAATTGGTACGACAATGACTAAGTGGTTTTAGGGACACTTGACGTTGAAGTAAATTGAGGCACATCAAATACTTGTTATGCATGTGACTGTTTCTTGATGTTGACAAAACTCTGATATTTTTAACCCATTAGAGCCCAGTGCTTATCTAAATAAGCAATTCAAATATTTTTCTTAAAGTGACACAAAACATGAGCTTCAAATTTCGACAAATATACATTGTCAACATATTCCAATACCAACTAACGTATGAAATAAACAGTAGGTGGCAAGTACTGCAAGTCTCAGAAAAATTAAACCATTTTTAAACTTTCAGCTTCAACCCGTTAATGCCGACAATTCCAACTGAAAAGTTAACTTGCCACATTAAAAAAGTTCTATTATTTCAATACTGTGAAATTTATTATAAGAAATGGAATGTAACCGCAACGAGGCGAATACTGAACGTGTTCTGAACAAATTACAGCATCCTACAATGCTTCTTGCGATATTCTATTTAAATTATACGACAATTTTAATGCGGCTAGTTGACTTGCCTGTCGGCATTAGTGGTTTAACACGTTGCCTCCGATTGCCTGACTGGTGTAAATCTTCACTTTGTACGCATAGTCACTAGAAGGATCTGAAAAAATTACAGAACCTAACCTAAGTGGTACACATACGTACCACTCCAGAGTCAACGTGTTAAGAGACTACGAACAAGCAAGTCTTCCACTCCCAGGTGCCCAAAAGAAGCTCCACTACACCTAGTAGACTCTGTGACCTTCCTTGTTGCTGTGTCTCTGTATACTTGTGATTCTCACGTTGCTGTGAGGTGTCATTCATTGTGTGTCATAGGTGTCAACACATACTGTGTAGCGCCTGGATGTGCGTGCTCTATGGTGACGCCGTTACATGGTCCCACTGCTACGATAAACGTCCCCACTGCTACGATAAACGTCCCCACTGCTACGATAAACGTCCCCACTGCTACGATAAACGTCCCCACTGCTACGATAAACGTCCCCACTGCTACGATAAACGTCCCCACTGCTACGATAAATGTCCCCACTGCTACGATAAATGTCCCTACTGCTACGATAAACGTCCCCACTGCTACGATAAATGTCCCCACTGCTACGATAAATGTCCCTACTGCTACGATAAACGTCCCCACTGCTACGATAAAGCTCTCTCTCTCTCTATCGTTTTTTTGAATGTGCATAATTGTGAGTAGATTTAAGTCTTACATGCACGCATTTAGAATGTATCTAAATGCGGAAAGTCACACCGACCAAAGCACCATTAAATTGTACGTGTTTTCAATTCGTTGGGTTTGCGTACGTATTAGTGATACCAGGTCCACTGTAGGCGTGTTTCTTGAATAACCGTGAGATTATTATGTAATAATCTTGTGTATCGTCTATTACTAGTAGACCCACACGTGAAAATTCACGGGTTTTTACTGAATTTTTTCGTTTGATTTGCCAGTGGACGCGGGCTTTGCGAAGGAGTTTCCACATTGAAGTATGTGCCTTTGGTATCCACAATACAATGCTTACAATACAGTACATGTATACCCTACCGAATTTCCTCCTATCTAAATCCTTAAGAGCGTCACAGAGACACGGACCAAGCAAGCAAGCAACAAACTCTGTATTATTATATAGTGGAATTTTGTGTATCATTTATGATACAAGAGGCATTACAAGAATACTTCCATGACGCACAGCACAATGGAACATAAGCACCTTCACCAGTCCAGGTAGCAGCAATCGATAGATCTATCAAAGACGTGTACTGTCGCTTCTGGCCGTGTGTGCCTGTGTGTGATTGATCACGTCGTACAAGATGGATCAGCGCGTCAGCAGGAGCGTGCTGATGGAACTGTCAGCTTAGCTCAATTTCGTTCAGCACGCTGCATGTCAGCACGCTGCGTATCCTGCATTGTGTCTAGATATTATTATTATTTATTTTTATTTTATTTTATTATAGATATGTTATATACATTTATATTTATATTGTTATTATGTTATTATTGATCATTTTTTAATGTCCCATCTCGGGAAAAGTTTCGAGCGATCACTGAGCGAGTTGTATTAAGATGCGCGTTCTGAAAACTGTGACTCTGAATGCTCGGTCATGTTGAAGCTGCATGTCAACTCTACCTTGAATGCAGCTATACACATCAGCAAAACTGCATCTAAAGACCTTCCTGAGAAACGAGGCAAGAATAAAAAGATTCTAGCTATCCTTAAGATTTAAAGACTAAGTGTTATGTGTTTCATTCTATGTTCTGTGTATATACATTCTCTAACTCCTCGGTAGTATAGTGGTGAGTATCCCCGCCTGTCACGCGGGAGACCGGGGTTCGATTCCCCGCCGGGGAGGGTATATTTTATTCATACGTAGTGTTTTACCGTAGCACCTGCATTAGATCTTAAGATGTCACAATAGAGTCTGACATACATGAGAATTTTGACTACAATTAAAGACACTGTAAAAATTGAACCGTACCATCTATGAATTTTCGAGTGAAGGTACAAATGAACTGAACAAAGTTAGCTAAAGTGAGTTATACTTTCTTCTGACGAATGAGGATTCAAGAAAATCATTCGCGACGAACTTTCTTGCAGATAAATGTATAAAACAAATAGTAACAGCAGATTGTAACACAACAACAATTTGATAATAAGCTTTGATGACGGAGCTTAGGGTGCATCGGTGGTTCAGTGGTAGATATCTCGCCTGCCTCGCGGGAGGCCCGGGTTCTATTCCCGGCCGATGCAACTTTTACGTCGCTTATCTAAACTAACTGCAGGACATGTCACGAGGTGGACGTTTTTAAAATCTCCAATATTTTCCTTTTTTAGTTAATATTAACAAGTCTTTAAATGCTTCGCGAATTCTCATTAGGTTCGTTGATTTTCTTAAGTTTTTTTAATGTTGGTGTTGTGAGTATTTCTTGTTATTGCATTGTTGAGATTCATTTCTTAATATTTACGGCACAAATATCGGTCTTGTGAATTTTGATATCAAGAATTACGATTGTATTGAAACGATGAAGCAATGAACTGCGGACATGTAACTGATCAAATTCGTAACCATTACCCATGGCCATGATATCCTCATGAAGTTCATGTCATTAAATAAAAAAGGACAAACCTGAAGCAATGGCAATGAAAGACACGAAGTTCCACATAACCTAACTTTGAAAACGAAGCTAATGCTTGCTCTGGAACAGAGTATTCTGCTACAGTTCACCACACCAAATTAGTAAAAGGAAATCTGAAGTATAAATCACAGCTCGGATTTTAAACCTGTAAATATGACAAATATCACATGGCTAAATTGTCGGTCCTCGGTAGTATAGTGGTGAGTATCCCCGCCTGTCACGCGGGAGACCGGGGTTCGATTCCCCGCCGGGGAGGAGTTATTTTATGGATCACCTATCCCACCTTGTTTTTCCCCAAATGCTTATTACTGTTAAACTCCTCAATGACGTTTAAAGGAAATAAATTTCTGCACGAGGAAGTATACTCCAATCTTTTGTCGTACAGTGACTGCCAAGTTCAAACCACAATTCAAAATATTATCTCGACCCTTAGAAATATGCAGTGGGAACCAGTAGAAATGCTATCATACGTACTAATGGTTATTAATCAGCCCTATTAAAAATGTTGAAACAAATGTCAAGAAATTTAGAACAATTAAATAATAACTAGCCGTTTCACACCACAATGCAAGCATTGGTGGTTCAGTGGTAGAATTCTCGCCTGCCACGCGGGAGGCCCGGGTTCAATTCCCGGCCAATGCAACCGGTTTTAATATAAATGAAATAAGATTTCAAGTAACCTCCGTCAAACCATCAACGTACGGATATCAGGAACTCTACGTGAACGCTCAAGTGCAGTTTCCAGTATAGTTTCAAACAGCGAAGTGTAATTAGGTAAGTAATTTTGTCTGTCAGCACTGATGCTTAGTTTACGAACACTTCATTATTTCTTCGAACTCGGAAACTCCCATGTCTTTTGGCTGCCTGGCTCTAAGCGTGCTTCATTGCATCAGTGTACAGACGGTCTTTGTGAGCTTAGACGTACAAACTAGAAAAAGAAATTCGTCGCTAAAGGGTTAAACTTAGAACTAGCCCTTACACTGGATATTCGTTGCTGATGATGAGGTTACGATGATTAACACTCACAATACAACACCTTAAACAATACTGCTAATTTCCCCTCCCCCTATTACAGTACCCTAAATTCAACTGCATTTCCCACGAGTGATGGAGTACTTGGACTTCGTCGTAGCGTTGTTCCTAGCTCCATAAGTCTCTTCAGTATCTTGACATTGCACAATGACTTTCCCTCAATATACACGTTTAAATACACATGTAAGTTCTACTGTCATTAATCAGCGTGGTAATTCTCATTTAATTCCCCTTTAATCACGTCTGTACCTGCTCCATCTATGTTGGTTTTGCTCCAATAACTTACATCGCTGCTGAGGTTTAGTTCACAAGTCCTCTGTATCTATCCTTTCTACTGTTTTATATGAGCTTCTTTGCTCCTCCCACGTATCTTTTTCATTTTCCAATTTCACCAGGTTGTCCAATAATATGAATTAGGTTGCTAAACGTCTGTAATATACTCCGCCTACTCTGCGATCACCTTGAAAGTCACAGGACTGCGTAATTCTTGAGAGTCAACAAATCTTCACTAAATCTACTCGTGTTTGACATTTGCTTTAGCTACGTAAGCATAAACTGCGACTTGCCTCGATCCCTGATGCTTGCCTTATTAATTGTTTAGGATTTACTGAGCCCAGACTGCGAGCTACGACTCCTTGTGCCCCGACACATTCATGAGACACATGACACACCCCGACACACTCATGAGACACATGACACACCCCGACACACTCATGAGACACATGACACACCCCGACACACTCATGAGACACATGACACACCCCGACACACTCATGAGACACACGCAAAACTATGAATGTGTCATTACATGAGAAATAGCAAATAATAAACATACCTAATAACTGCTGTTAACATACATAATAAATGCAATAAACATTTATTATAGTTGCTGTAAACATACATAATATATGCAATAAGCATACGTGATAAATGCAATAAACATACATAATAAATGCAATAAACATACATAATAAATGCAATAAACATACATAATAGATGCAATAAACATACATAATAGATGCAATAAACATACATAATAAATGCAATAAACATACATAATAAATGCAATAAACATACATAATAGATGCAATAAACATACATAATAGATGCAATAAACATACATAATAGATGCAATAAACATACATAATAGATGCAATAAACATACATAATAGATGCAATAAACATACATAATAGATGCAATAAACATACATAATAAATGCAATTAACATACATAATAAATGCAATAGACATACATAATAAATGCAATAAACATACATAATAAATGCAATAAACATACATAATAAATGCAATAAACATACATAATAAATGCAATAGACATACATAATAAATGCACTAGACATACATAATAAATGCACTAGACATACATAATAAATGCAATAGACATACATAATAAATGCAATAGACATACATAATAAATGCAATAAACATACATAATAGATGCAATAAACATACATAATAGATGCAATAAACATACATAATAGATGCAATAAACATACATAATAGATGCAATAAACATACATAATAGATGCAATAAACATACATAATAGATGCAATAAACATACATAATAGATGCAATAAACATACATAATAAATGCAATAAACATACATAGTAAGTAAAGAGAGAAGCGAGAGGGAAAGAGCGCTTGAATGCAGCAGCTGTGGTCACCTTGCTTCATTGAGGCAATCAGGTCTAGTTGAGGCTGCTGTGGTGCCCGTGACTTGTTTTACGACTGCTCTTCAGTGATAACGTGACTTAATTCTGCTCTGAAAACGGTTTCTTCTTTCATACCGTCATTCTCGTTATTTAAATCAGCGTATTTTACTTGTTATGTGTACTGCTCACCATTTTATACATGTATACATGCTCCTCTTCCATTTTCACGTCATGTTTATTTGTTATACCCTGCATGATTTTAGAAATCGTGTATCATTATCATTATTTTTTGTGTTGTTATCATTATTCCTGCTATCATTATTTCTATTATTTGTTGTGGCCACAAATTCTGGTGTTTGTTTTTACGCACGTGACTTATTCCATCGTAATGAGTCCCTTTCAAGGCTGTGTCGTGTGTTTGTAACTCTCTAACTTTCCTGGTAATTCCATGACTTTATGTTATTTGTCACTAGTGTTGTTTGTGTCACTAGAGATTGTGTCGCTAGTGTTGTTTGTGTTATTAGTGTTTTTTGTGTCACTAGAGATTGTGTCACTAGTGTTGTTTGTGTTATTAGTGTTTTTGTGTCACTAGAGATTGTGTCACTAGTGTTGTTTGTGTCACTAGTGTTATTTGTGTCACTAGTGTTGTTTGTGTCACTAGTGTTGTGTCACTAGTGTTGTGTCACTAGTGTTGTTTGTGTTATTAGTGTTTTTGTGTCACTAGAGATTGTGTCACTAGTGTTGTTTGTGTCACTAGTGTTTGTGTCACTAGAGATTGTTTCACTAGTGTTTGTGTCACTGGAGATTGTGTCACTAGTGTTGTTTGTGTTATTAGTGTTTTTTGTGTCACTAGAGATTGTGTCACTAGTGTTGTTTATGTCACTAGTGTTTTTTGTGTGACTAGTGTTGTTTGTGTCACTAGTGTTATTTGTCACTAGTGTCATTTGTGTCACTAGTGCCACAGTGAAGTATTTAAGTCTCACATGCACGCATTTACTATCTAATCACACACTGACGCCTGATCACACGGACCTCCAATTGTACGTGTGCTTACTTCGTGCGGTATGCGTAATTCGTTTTCAACGCTGCACATTTAACTCCTAAGAAAAAATACAAATATTAATTAATTTCTCGAATATTTTCCTAACTGCACCTACCGTTTCGTACCAGTTCGTCTAGACCAGCGTTTCTCAAAGTTTTTTCAATCACCACTTAGGACACTATTTGATTTTCCACCTCTCCCTAATGATTATATTACTGTATATTATACAGTAATATACGCCCCCCATTCAAGGCGTACCCTCCTACCGCCCCCTTGCATTTCCTCAACGCCCCCAGGGGGGCGGTACGGACCACATCGAGATCTAGAACTTCATTCAAGTTCTCCAAGTAAATATTGTCCATAACACACTTTCGATATTTTACTTTTGATTCGAAGTCAAGAAATGATTTTGTGTGTGTATGATAAAACATTTTCCCGTGCTGGGAGATGACTAGCCTAGCCACTAGACCACTCGGGAGGATATTACTTTTATTTTGTGTAATTCCAGGCAATTATTGTCCTTCCCTAAGAACGTCACAGAGACACGGACCAAGCAAGTAAGCAAGCGAGCAACAAACTGTGTATTGATATGTAGTGGAATAACACATTTCCTTGCAGGCAATGAAGCTGCAAAGAAAAGAAGTTAAATAAGCCATGTAGGTTGTGCTCTTCATAAACAGTTTTTCTTTCAAGTACCCCATGCAAGATACATATTTCTACAAGATACAATATACAATACAAAATACAATATACAAGATACAAGATGCAATACAAGATACGTATTTCTTAAGATGCTAATTAGTCATTTTCTGTAAATCTCACACGGAAGATCGGAAAAACTGACCTAAAAGGGTCTATCTAAAATTGTTTTAAAATATTCTATTTTATACTTGTCTCTCTTTTCATCTTGCGTGCAATATGCACATTTCTTACGATCTAATTGGTCGATTTCTGGGTAATTTCACCCGGAAAGTACAAAGAAGAACCGACGTACATGTGAATATTCCTAACAGAATTAAAATTGTTCTACATTAGCTCTTGTTTTAATCTAACGTAGAAAGTTCACATTTATAAAAACTTCACTAGTTCCTGCACGACGCGTTATCAGTGATGCTGATAAGAACCGTCAGACCTGCCATCGCTGTTATGCCTCGCGCACTTTGTGTGTTGTGCGTACTGTGTGTTGCGCGCACTTTGTGTGTTGCGCGTACTTTGTGTGTTGCGCGCACGTCATGTGTTGCGCGCACGTCATGTGTTGCGCGCACGTCATGTGTTGCGCGCACTGTGTGTTGCGCGCACTTTGTGTGTTGCGCGTACTTTGTGTGTTGCGCGCACGTCATGTGTTGTGCGTACTGTGTGTTGCGCGCACTTTGTGTGTTGCGTGCACGTCATGTGTTGTGCGTACTGTGTGTTGCGCGTACTGTGTGTTGCGCGCACTTTGTGTGTTGCGCGCACTTCGTGTGTTGCGCGCACTTTGTGTGTTGCGCGCACTTTGTGTGTTGCGCGCACTTTGTGTGTTGCGCGCACTTTGTGTGTTGCGCGCACTTTGTGTGTTGCGCGCACTTTGTGTGTTGCGCGCACTTTGTGTGTTGCGCGCACTTTGTGTGTTGCGCGCACTTCGTGTGTTGCGCGCACTTCGTGTGTTGCGCGCACTTTGTGTATTGCGTGCTCTATGTCTGTGTTGCAAGGAACAACAAACTAAAATTAATGGTTTTGTCTGGACAATTTTGGGTATGTGCTACATGTGGCACAAAATTGAGAGAGGGGTTTAAGCTTTGTGCCAGATGTGCCACATCATGCGCTCAAGGATTAAAATAAGTGCCCAGTTCTGGTGAGTTAGAAACGGTCACCAGGACTTCTAAGCCAACATTATATTCGGGGGGTTAGTTAATTTTACCTATATTACACGCCAGGTATTACTCTTATTGGTACCTATATTACACGCCAGGTATAACTCTTATTGGTACCTATATTACACGCCAGGTATAACTCTTATTGGTACCTATATTACACGCCAGGTATAACTCTTATTGATACCTATATTACACGCCAGGTATAACTCTTATTGGTACCTATATTACACGCCAGGTATTACTCTTATTGGTACCTATATTACACGCCAGGTATTACTCTTATTGGTACCTATATTACACGCCAGGTATTACTCTTATTGGTACCTATATTACACGCCAGGTATTACTCTTATTGGTACCTATATTACACGCGAGGTATTACGCACTTATCGGTACCTATATTACACACGAGGTATTACGTTTTCATTAGTACCTATATTACACACGAGGTATTACGTTTTCATTAGTACCTATATTACACACGAGGTATTACGTTTTCATTAGTACCTATATTACACACGAGGGATTACGTTTTCATTAGTACCTATATTACACACGAGGTATTACGTTTTCATTAGTACCTATATTACACACGAGGGATTACGTTTGCATTAGTACCTATATTACACGCGAGGTATTACATTCTAGTTGCAATACGCGATGTATTATTTCAACGCTGCTGAAAATTTCCCGTCATATTCTGGTGTTCTCGCTGTGACGCTCTCTCTAATGGGAACAATTATACTAATATGAAATGATGGCGTCGTTTGGCAGAGGCTAAGTTGCTTGTAGAATTCTGTTAACGGTGCAAACGATGACATTAAAAGAGATCATGGTTTTCCCTCGAATTGAAGCTGTAAACCCAGTGTTTTTACACGCGTGTGGCTCTCCTTCGTTAGTGAGATTGTCTGTCGGTGGATGATACATACATAATTACAGTGTATACAACAGTCCTCGTCTCGTGCTTGCTGTTTGATAATGGAGAGTATTCAGATGCTCAATCACATGTCATTTAATTAAAATGAAATAGATTTCAAAGGCAGCACAAGAACCTAGCGTAGACACTGCATGATGTAAACTGCTCCGCTGGTCTTCAAAACCGCGCAGAAACTACTCGGTGTGTGTAGAGGATGGCTTAAGTAAAGGAGAAATCCGTTTGTGGTGATTGCGATTGAAAATTGAAAATTTTGATAATGTGGCAATTTTTATACGTGCTTGAAGGTTTTAAGAATGTGACAATTGTGATGAGTGTTTGAAGTTTTTGAAAATGTGGTTATTGTGTTAAGTGTTTGAAGTTTTTGAAAATGTGGTAATTGTGATAAATGTTTGAAGGTTTTTGAGAATGTAGTAACTGTCATAATTAATCGAAGATATCGAGATTATCTAAGTTTTGGTGGAAGATTTTGTGCATCAACAGTATTCGCGAAAGAATGGCCATATCGACCACTGAAGGAGCGAACGTTGACACTCTTGTTAGGTAACAATTACAGAAGTAATGAGGTTCCCGTACATTAATTTGTAGTCATCCTCATCGTAGCTTAGCCTAGATTTTATTGCCAGAGAAATACGCTATAATTCACTTCTTATTTGCTAACCTTACGAAACCCGAGACCTTCTAGGCTGTGCAACACCTGAAATTCCTTTACTAAATGCGTGGCAAACATTATTCATGCGAAAATTAGCTAATTTCAAAAAAATTGAGAACTGTAATTGACTTATTTGTGCACTTGCTCAACATTTTGGATTTGGAGCCAGCGACGTGAGTTCGTTGCTCCTGTGTGTCGTCTGGATCAGTTTTTGCTCCAACGCATCGCTGCAGCCTCTCTCTTGTCCTACCATGCCTGTAGGTGTTGTGTGCCTGTACGTGTTGTGTGCCTGTACGTGTTGTGTGCCTGTAGATGTTGTGTGCCTGTAGATGTTGTGTGCCTGTACGTGTTGTGTCCAGGGCTACGCATGCGTCTGGTGTGTTCTGAGCTATACGGGTTTTTTGAATTATGTAACTTAGTTGAAGGTGAATTTAGAGTTGTCCGTCACTGGCAGTTGCAACCAAAAGCAACAAGTTGTCTACGTGCAATCTGAAATTTTCTGACTTTTTCCATGTTATTTACTTGTCCTTGCATTTGAAAATTATGCTCACTGATGTCAAGACTTGATAGGGAAAATTGATATTCGAGTTAATTGAAGATTGAGCGTCGGATTAACTGGTGATTGAGTAGGCTCCTTCAACCGTAGGAATTATATGTATTATTACTGGTTTAACGATATATCATAATATAATATAACGTGGCTATTATATTACGACAGTAGCATATCTACCAACTAAAGTATTTGTAATGCAACATTTAAAAATCCAATATTGATTCAAATTTTATAATGATACATGTATCCTGATTTGGAACAAAAAATTTTCCTCTCTAATACTCTCAATTCTGTCATGCAATGAATGTTTTGCGAGATGAATAGCGGACTGAGGAGACTTTTTAGCCGTTGAGCCCGCAAGAAGCGTGGGTAACCTTGGCATTTTGAACCTTGGAGGGCGGACCGCATGGTTGTCAAGGCCACTTACTGGCTCAACCTCATGCGGGTGTGTGCTTGCTTCTTCCTTCTCTGTTGTGCGCGTCCTCTTTCTTGGTATCACATGCGTTGCTGGTCTTGGCCATAAATATAATTCTGGCATCAGGTGCGCTGATGATGCCATGGAATTCTGGCATTATGCAGTACTGATCTGGTCATGATGTAATTCTATCATCAGGTGCGTTAATTATGTGATAATGTCATTATAGCATCAGGTCCACTAATGATATCGTCATGATGTAATTCTAGCGTCAGGTGCGTTAATTATGTGATAATGTCATTATAGCATCAGGTCCACTAATGATATCGTCATGATGTAATTCTAGCATCAGGTGCGTTAATTATGTGATAATGTCATTATAGCATCAGGTCCACTAATGATATCGTCATGATGTAATTCTAGCATCAGGTGCGTTAATTATGTGATAATGTCATTATAGCATCAGGTCCACTAATGATATCGTCATGATGTAATTCTGGCATCATGCAGGACTGATCCGGTCATGGTGCAATTCTAGCATGAGGTGCGTGTAATTCTAGCATCAGGTGCGTGTAATTCTAGCATCAGGTGCGTGTAATTCTAGCATCAGGTGTGTTAATGTAATTGTGGCATCAGGTGCACGACTGATTTGATGATAATGTAATTATAAGATCATGTGTACTACTATTTGAGGATAATGCAAGCCAGTTTCTTCATCCAATTTCGTCGTTTCGAATATACAAGTACGTGAAGAGCATTTGTGAATGGGAACAAAATTAGATAATAGCGCGCTGTAGTTCATTTCGATGCGTTCCTGTACTGTTAACTCAGGCATGTTGATTTGTGTGAGTACTTTATTGCTGCATGATGTTCATGTCACTGATTATTCATTCATTGATTACTTTTTATTCTTCAATGAATACAAATGCATAAAATGCAGCTATTGTTGCAGTACTGGTCATTATCTCGAATGGAAAAAATATTCTGCCAATTCAAAAAATAATTAATGTTTGTGAAGCTGACGGAAGAAAGGAAGGAAAACCCTGGTACTGAATGAATGAAAAGCTAAATCCTTCCCAGGAAAAATATATGTGTTTGCTTTTACTGCTCAAATATTATATTCTTTTAACTAACAGAATCGTTCACTGCGCCGTCTTCGACTTATTTATGAAGCAATACGTAATTTTTGTGTGTTGAACACAGTGAATGTCATTAGTACTTTCTTCCACCTCAAAATTTGTCTACCGCACTCAACGCGCTGCGTGCTTTCCTGTATTAAGAAAGCCACTACTGTTCTTCGGAAGAGTGTGTTAACGTTGAAATTAATGTATTGGCTATGCATGCTTCCAGTGCATGTAATTGTACGATTTACGAGCTGCTCTGCATTCGACCACTTCTGCTGAAAACCCTTGGTGCAGTATGGTAAAGAGAAAGAGATAATGATTGCACACATTACGGTACTATGTAAGTAATTTTTGCTTTGGCTTTGTGCTCTAAAATAGTGTGTCGGTGAATTTTTAAAGTTTGACACGATCAATTGGTGCGAACCAAATGCGGGAGTGAGTCGGATGGTAGATATTTACACTAATAATTTAGAGAACAGTAGCCTGAAATAGCATTAAAATATTCCGTCTGCAGTGGTCAATGCAAACTCCTGCAGACAACGCAAACAGTGTTACCAGTACTCATCCATCCGGCTGCATGAAGGCAAAATTTTCGTACCACTGCAATACTCAAACGGCTCGTTTCCATTGCCTTATTCTATTCTATTCTATTCTAACTCATGTGAGAGCCTCGTGTTAAAGAAGACGCTGCTCTGCCCACCCTCACGCATCCGAGGCAAAAAATGCAGTCGTTTAGGTACGCTGTCAGCTGGTTCTCTTCATAAATTCTGCGACTAACTCCTCGCAAGCACAATAATCTTGTTCGATCTGGAGGAGCGAGAAGAAGCATCTGTACTAGGGCACCCTTCGGTACCAGTGTTTTGTGCCTATAGTCGCTCTGCATTCCTTAGAGCGAGTTCTGTGAGAGCTCCCATGTTTCGTTCTTTTTCTGGTTGGCTTAGTGAGGTTTTAAGTAGTGTTTGTAAGTTTTTTCTCGCATGAATTATTATTTTTTGAACAAAAAGTGTTTGGTTTTGATGAGTACTCACTGTGTAAAAAATGTCACAATTACTCAAACGACACATCCCACGATGAAACCTGGTGCCCATATGAAGCGTGACGCCGTATTGATGTCGTTTAAACGGTCAAAACACATACAGCTCTCGTACAGTTTAAACTAGACGCGTTTAATTGAAGAGCAGTTAATGCAATACGTTAAGAGAGTGTATGTATTTCTGGGTGTCGTATAGTAACCTCAATGATGTTGGATCTAAACCTGTGAGATTATATAAATCAGCGTGACATCTGCGGCTGATTCGTATAATATTATAGACTCTGACGCCTCTATCAAAATCATGAGTACAAGCTTCGTAATTATATATAAAGTTACGCGGTGCTCGGTTTATGTAAATCACATCCCGGTTTACAAGTGCAACTTGAGGCTCCGATCATCAGTGTAGAGTTCTAATACGTGTTTGATAATTTTTTGTGATGCAGGATCGTAATCTTCATTTACGGTAAATTTTTTTTTTCCACGTCCATCCTCCCCTCTTCCAGCACCCCATGCTGCTATGAGGTCAGTACAAATTTAGTCTGAGAAATATTGTATGTTGTAGCATGTATTTGTATGTGATCTGTCTCCCGTGCGATAGACGCAAATTTTGCACTGTCAGATATAGTATACGCTCTCGTGCTGTACTCGTGTGCGCTTGTGCACGTGTACACATGTACCTGCAAATATGCATTTAATCCTAAGAAAACCCGCTGTAGCATGGGAGACCGCGTAAGCCTGTCATGCCCGGCCATTTTTTTCTTATTTACAATCTTTTATATATGCAAAATTTTTAGTTACCGGTGTCATTGATATGCTCGTGATAAGTAATGATAACTTGAACAATTGTAAACAAATATATCCTCTCCTGAAAATGGTCCTAGTAGGCACAATGGTCTTGCTAGCGTGAATTTTGTATGTTATGTCTACGTATGGCACCTCAGCGACAGCACTGCACTACCTGGAGCCACTGCTGCTCTGAAGGCCATGAGCTTGCCTGCAAAACCTGCGTTTTGGCGTGCAAATTTGATTCTTCAGATCCCTCACTACACTTAACTCCTTCTACACGTACATCTGTGACTGTTTTTCCTTTAAGCATGAATCACTGTGCTTTGAAAAATACTTTGTATTAAAATACAGGACTACTTAGCATGGAGACGACGTCGCTTCAAGATGACAGGGCAGGTTTATGGAGCTGAGGAATGCAGTCAGTTCTCTACGTCATGACTGCAGCGAGCTGGTGCCTGCATGGGGTCGTGGGTTGCCTGCTTCTACCTCATCTCTTTTGGTTGATCTCTTTGCTGTGATATTGTTTCGTGTGTCTTTCTGACGTTTCTATGTAATTATTTATTCATCTATTTATGTATGTATCTAGTTATTTATATATCGTACTATCTATCGATTTATCTAGATCTGGGCTTTGCTTCCGGTAAGAAAATTTTCATCTGAAATTGTTTGTGTACGTTTTTAAGTGCAAACAGTAATACAAAGCTTGTACATAAATTTCATGGGGGTAAAACTGACAAGTGTTTTGTTTTTGTTGCTGTCAGTGAGTGCATGAGGTGCGAAGAAAATGGAACGACTGATCATTTCTATTTTGAATGTTAGACATCAACTCCTTAGAATGCCAATGAAGTATAAAAAAAGAGACAAACGTGTCTATGTTGCTATGTGTCACAGACTTTATCATTACTGCTAGTTAGGGAAAAAAATCATCATATATACGGATGGTTTTAGAATCACTATTATTGAAACAAAATTTTTGAATTTGTGAATTGATTAAATGCCGAAAAAGATTTTGTACTTTTTATATAAAAAATTACTTATGAATATGTTCATAGTGCAAATTTGTTCAACTAAAAATACCATGTAGCCTTGAAATGTGTAATACATTAAGGTAGACATATACATATATATATACATATTAAAATTTGAAATGTGTTTAAAATTAGTTGAAGAGCAGGTAATAGCTAATTCCCTGACGTGTACACGTGGGTTTTATGAGGGAAACTTGAACCTTAGTTTCTTAGTAACCTATATACTCGTAGATAAACAAGAAAAGTCTCTAGTTCAGTAGTTGTTAGTGGACTATTTCTTCTATTTTTCGTTTAGTGGTCATGCTAGTAGATTATTTCTTCTAATTTTTCTTTAGTAGTTGCGCTAGTATGATTGATAATTTCCTTTTATTTTTGGTATAGTAGTCGTGGTAGTAGATTATTTCTTCTATTTTGGGTTAAATAGTTGCGCTAGCAGACTATCTTTTTTACTTTTCATGTTCTTGTTCTGTCTCGTAGGCAAGGCATTTGATAATGTGTATTTCTTTAAGATGATCTTTACTTTGGTTGGAATCGACTTTTCTATTTCAGTAATATCGTTTTAAGATGGATTCTGGTAATATAAACTTGGAAAATATAAATATACTTATTTTATTCGTATATATATATATCTATATGTTATATGTTATATATATATATAAATATATATATATATATATATATATATATATATATATATATATATATATATATATATATATATATATATGCGTATAAAATGCATGGGATTATTTATTAAGGTACCTGCTGCTGAACACAATTATACGTGCTGGGCTCTTTAGGTTCATTGTATTAATTACCTGCGTGAATGCATTCATCACAGTAGTTTGTGAGTATTCAGTTTAGGTTTGGATACAAAGAAGAAGTGCAACATTCAACTGTGTTATCTTGGTAACACAATTATCTGCCAGATGACCACGAGACCGAAAGTCAAAATATCGGAAGCAGGTGACCATATAAATGCGACCATAATAAATGTGTAATGACCATGTGTGTGCGAAGCGTAAATGACATATATAAGACACGTTTCATGAGTCTATACCACGCCGGAGATCCGAATAAACTTGATACAATTTAGTTGCTGTGCTGATGTGACTGACAAGTGTGAAGAAGTAAGAAATCTTTTAAATTTGCGAATTAATTTCTTGTTCCCCATGCAATACCTCAAAGTTACACCCGTTTTATTGAGTAACGGTGTCCTTGTTTTTCTTTTTGGTTATCAAATGCTGGTTGCGACCATTTGCTTGTTTATAGAACGCTGACAAGTCAGCTGCGTGAGACGCTGACAGGTCAGCTGCGTGAGACGCTGACAGGTCAGCTGCGTGAGACGCTGACAGGTCAGCTGCGTGAGACGCTGACAGGTCAGCTGCGTGAGACGCTGACGAGTCAGCTGCGTGAGACGCTGACAGGTCAGCTGCGTGAGACGCTGACAAGTCAGCTGCGTGAGACGCTGACGAGTCAGCTGCGTGAGACGCTGACAGGTCAGCTGCGTGAGACGCTGACAAGTCAGCTGCGTAAGACGCTGACAAGTCAGCTGCGTGAGACGCTGACAAGTCAGCTGCGTGAGACGCTGACAAGTCAGCTGCGTGAGACGCTGACAAGTCAGCTGCGTGAGACGCTGACGAGTCAGCTGCGTGAGCAAAGCAACGCTGGTGTTATTCTCATGTCCTTGGTACAGGGGCCCGACAGGGGCTGTGTGCTGGAGGCACTCGACGCAATGAGCGTTATGTGCTCCAGCGTATGTGTGCGTAAAAGCATTGCAATTTTTCACGTACGGAAGAAAAATTATTTTTATATCATTATAAATCTCCCTACACGGCTGGCTGAATTCTTCTTGTCAGCTGTTCATTCTATTCTGTTTATTGTAAGCTTGCTGCTTATCGATAATATATGTATGCATGGTGTTCATAGAATGGTCTTCTAATTAATTTGGACGCCAACGCTTTAACAAGCAATGTACCCTCAAAACAAGAAAAACTTGAATGAACTGTGTACTCACGTTGACACGCACGTATCATGTATACCCGAGTGTGCCAGTTAAGTGGAGCGGTGCTGGGCTAACAAAAAAATGGGTTTTCGCATCTGAATCTAAGATCCATCCAACACACGCTAGTCTCCCTTCACTGTACAGGTTCATTTCTGGACTGGGGCGTGTCTAATGAACTGCTGATAGCCTTTCTCATTTCCTGGTGAGGTGATTTGTTAACTCAGTGATTTTTTGGGTTTCTTCCTTCCCCTTGAAATGAACTGCAGGTAGCTGGTCCTGCTGCCTAGCGCGAAGTGCCAATTTAGTGAATAATTTGTTGATATGTTGACTTGTATCGTCCATTTGATATGTTTACCTTTAATGTACACCTACCAAGAGGTTGGCTAGTAAATTGATGCTCATGAAGCATGTTTTATACGGACGGAATCAGACTGCTTTCCCCTATTGCGTGTTCGTGGATGTTTACTTTCTTGGTCTTGCTCGAGTTTCTCTGCATCATCATTCACATCTTCGGAGAAGGAGGAAATACGCATTTTCCTGGTAGGAGTAGGAGATGGAGGAGGGAAAAGGAGGAGAGGGGGGGAACGGAGGAGGTGGAGGTGCCTCCTTCTTCCGTTAAGTGACGCGCTGCACGAGATTGATGCGACGGACATGAAGGATTGAGATCAGGTCTTGTAGAGCGTCCTCTTATTTAAATTCATCCGCCAATTTATTGACAACTTTGCTACGAATTTATTTTAAAAATGGGTTTTGTATTCGGCATTTTAATTTTTTTTTTTAAATTGCTGTTTATTCATCAGCATTTTCTTTTCTTTTTCTAGTCATGATTTACTATGGGATTTTGCAACGTGTATTTTAGATCTTATTTTTCAATATGTATTATTGATGAGAACTTCTTCTAGTTTTGTTTGATTTTGCATGGAAGAAATAATTTCTGTTAAGACATTCCTCAAGTTTGTCAGACAATTTTAAGTATTCGCATTTCCATCTTCTGTATTGGTAGAAAATATTTCATGAACCCTATTTAAATGTTAGCTAGTTTACTCAATTCACTTGTTCGTTATTCGTCACAAAACAATAAAAGACGGACAATTATTGTAATAGAAGTAGCGTGTTCACACTTGCAGGATAGGAAAACTGGTACGAGGACGCGTGAATAATTGAAATGTATGAAGTGAATGAAATTTCATTGTGAGCCAATAGTAGTATGTACTACCCAAGGGTCGTGGTACTAATTAGGAGTCATGGTACTAATTAGGAGTCATGGTACTAATTAGGAGTCATGGTACTAACTAGATATCATGGTACGATGTAATTAGGGGTTAAGGAATTAACCTGGGATCACACTAACCTGTCGTGTTAACCAAGGATCGTGATGTAAACCTATGGTCTTAAACCAAGAACTATGGTATTAATCAAGAATTATGGTATTAATCCTTGGTATTAACCATGAATTAAATTTTGTCTTTCACCTCTCCGTAAGCCTCTTGAACAAAGAACCTAGAACGCCGTGTGACCGTGTGAGTGAAGAACAGAATT
>VCRD01006090.1:3865-21615 GCA_006783055.1 Trinorchestia longiramus
TGCAGTTTTACGTATACATCTAATTACCACGTTAAGAACAATGTATACTAACATATCGACAAAACGTACACGCATTGGTACACATGTATACCAACAAGTACCCAACGTGTACGGCAATAAGTTACACATTCGACGAAATAAAAACTCAGTGTCTGGACGTGGTCGTAGAATTAGTACTCCTGTCACTCCTGTTACTTCTGTCACTCCTGTCATTGGTGCTCCTGCTGGAGACGCTGTCGAGACTCACTTGACAGGAACACCCGCTGCTCACCTCCACATAATCCAGCGACCAGTCATCCTCGGAGGCATACCTCCTCACCAACGCCTGCAACAGATCACAAGTTACAGGTTTGTTTAGTGCACCTAGAAAAGGTCAAAAGCTACAGGTTTGTTTAGTGCACCTAGAATAGGTCAAAAGCTACAAGTTTGTTTAGTGCACCTAGAATAGGTCAAAAGCTACAGGTTTGTTTAGTGCACCTAGAATAGGTCAAAAGCTACAGGTTTGTTTAGTGCACCTAGAATAGGTCAAAAGCTACAGGTTTGTTTAGTACACCTAGAATAGGTCAAAAGCTACAGGTTTGTTTAGTGCACCTAGAATAGGTCAAAAGCTACAGGTTTGTTTAGTGCACCTAGAATAGGTCAAAAGCTACAGGTTTGTTTAGTGCACCTAGAATAGGTCAAAAGCTACAGGTTTGTTTAGTGCACCTAGAATAGGTCAAAAGCTACAGGTTTGTTTAGTGCACCTGTAACAGATCAGAAGATACAAGTTTAATTCTGGTCCTTTTGAAACATCATGGAGTTTATTTTATTTAGAACGCCCTTTATTCTAAATCGGCTCGATATCTTTTATAATTTGGAAGTTTGGAAGAACCTAACACGAATATAATTTGAAAGAACTTAACAAGAATATGACAGACTTTATCATCCTCAACAACACACAAACAGCGGACTGTTTTGTGACACTGAGATAATATTGTTTTTATTTTATTAAGCAAATACGAGTGTCGTTTGAAGTACACACAAATCTAAACGTCGATTATAATACAGAGTGTCCTCCAAAAAAATGAGTCCACTCTTTGACTGTCCATTGCTCACATATATGGCTTTGATTTAAGCGCTTATTGCCATAGATACAAGACCAAAAAATTAAATTGGAGATAATACCATTAAATTTCAGAAAATTGAATTTCTTAAAAGAAAACTTTGATATTCTGTTTCAATTCCAGTTTTCCCCTTAGTAATGGACAGTCAAAGAGTGAGCTCGTTTTTAAGGGATAAGCTGTACTGTATAAGTCCTAAATTCCTAGACTTAATGCTTAGATACACTCTTACCGAGCCTGTTAGAAATTAAGATTCAGAACACATACAGCACGTTAGTTCATTAACACTTGTACGCTGGTAATGTAACGGTATTTGTTTCCCGTTAACAAAACGGCATGTGCATGGATTTATAAATAAGGCCGTACAAAACACTAGAAATCAGAGATGTAGCCTCCATGAATGATTTCTTTGAAGCCAATTAATACGCGTTACTGTTTTGTTAAGTAACAACAACGACTGGAAACTGAAAATTTTCTTTCAAATCAAACCCCCCGTGTGTGATTTGAAAGAAAATTAAAGGCCAATATAATCTTTAATGTTACATTAACTTTTATTTTTCGTACGCTGCCGCTATAACCAGATTCATCCAGCAAGGTCATTATTTGAAATCGACGTGAACTTTGTTAATTCTGACAAAGAAAAAAGCAGAGAATTTGGTATGGATGTGTTATGAGTTGTTCGTCCTCTCCTGCACATTTCACTCTTCAGATTAAAATTAAAATGCATAAGATACCGCGAACGAAACAAAATTATTCCCTACGTCCCAGATCATTCGTTATGCCCCCAATAATTCTCTATTCAGATTGATTGATGTAGATTGAGCATAGGTCAAAAAAACATATGTCCTTAAAACATTTTTTTTACTGTAAGTAAAAAAAATGTTTCAAGGCTTCATGTATTGATGGGTTAACTAAGCTACTCTACACTCGTAACTCACCTGCGAGAATGAGTACACAGGAGCACATAACTGCATGACTCACTTGCGAGAATGAGTACACAGGAGCACATAACTGCATGACTCACTTGCGAGAATGAGTACACAGGAGCACATTACTGCATGACTCACCTGCGAGAATGAGTAGGTAGGAGCACATCGAGTTTTCACCCATGGTTTCAGAGCTCTTGATGGGAAAATACATTCCTCTCCTTCAAACTGGTCAAGACACACACGCTCATAAAAATACTGAGAGTCTGGATGAAGTTCGACGGCATGATTATCCCTGGCTTTCCCCACTTGCTTCTCTATAACAACAAGTTTCGACGGACAACAGTCTAAAAAAGATTCGCCTTCCACGTCGTGTAAAACCAAGTTCTGCTCTGTTATCAGAGTTTGTAATCTTCTTCGTTTCTTTTTCCCTTTGTTACCTCGATTTCTTCTGTTTCGGTTTCTTCGATTATTCTTTTTCTTTTGCTTCTTTTTACTTTTCTTCTTTCGTGTTGAAGTTTTGTTATTCTGTTCTTCCCCTCGATTTTCTTGAAGCGTGGGCCTTTCAACTTCTTGAATGTGAGACCCATTTTCTTGAGGATTAGATGACTCTGTTCTATCACTATTCATTGTTCGTTGAACAGGCGTCTCTCTCGTTCGAAAATCACGTAACTCGTTTTGTCTAGAAAGAACGATTTCATCTATATTACGAGACAACCTATCGTCACGAACGACATGTTCTTTGCCATCAGTCCTATTGTTCAAAAATTCAACTTCTCTTGAAGCTTGTAGCAAATCGGAAGAAGAATGAGAATGCCGATGATGATCAGTTAAATTTCTACCTAGAAAATCAGGTTGCCGAGAATTAACCCTATTTTCGGGTACTTGTTTAGAGGTTGACAGAGAAGGTCTACCCCGACGGTGGTTCAACTCAGAAGCATCTACACTAGAAGATGCAGACCGAGAGTTACCGTAAGGTGAAGCATATGGAGAATAATTTTGTCGAGTTCGAATTCTCGAGTAAGGTTCACTGGAGCTCGATAAACTCCTTCGATCTGACAAGTATTGACTTTGGGAGTCATGAGATTCTTGTGTACGAAAATTACGAGAACTATTTGGCACGACGACGTGCGCGTTGTTATGAGGTAGATGAGAAGAATTAGTCAGTGAGCTTGATGCAAAATTCCACCTACGACCAGACTCTAACCTACTGTTAACGTCATTACTCGGAGTATTAAGTCTGCTCCTGCGACTGTGTCGAAGAGAATCGAGCACTGCAGAGGTGTGCTTGTGTGGTGTTCGATGCTGTAGCTGGTGTCTCGAGTCAGGGACAACATTAGAATCACTAATCCTGGACTGATGGTCGTCTCTTGTATGGCGCAGCACGTTCTGTACAGTAGACAGGCGGGTGTCTCCTTCTGCGCTTTGTTCTCTTGCTGAAATTCCACGGCTCTGCAAACGCACCCCCATCCTGTTGGGTCGGTAAACGGTTAACTCTTTCACAACCGAACGTTTTTTGTACAAATGCAGGTTTTTCTGGGCTAAAACATTGTTCATGTCTAAAATAAATCAAAAATATTAACAAATCCCTAATACTTGGATAAGCTGCCAAGCCGAAAAATATTCGGGATTAATAGTCCCCTTGGTATTTTGCAGCGGGACAAATTGATCTAACTTTCTGTAACATTTCTGTGGAACATATTATCCCAAAGGTAGCGAAAGGGTTAAACCAGTCATAGGCACAATTGATTTAGAAATTGAACCACCGTAAAAGCAAAATCTGATTGAATCACGTTCGTTACAGGTAGATTTTTCTGGGATAAATTCACATGAAAGCGAGTCATATGTACACTTGATGCAAAAATGGAAATACCATGAAATGAAAATGTCTTGGACATCACTTTCAATTAAGGTAGAGGTCCAGAAGTTCACTTTCATTTATTGCTGGTGCCTATAGAATAAATAAACAACTAAGAAAGTCATAAACAATATTAAATCAGAAATCAAAACATCTTCGTACGAAAAACTTTACGGCATTGAACATAAAACATTCAGTTCTTCTGCACGCGACGCCCACTGACTACAAATATACTTTGGATGAAACTGTACATTGAAATATGAAGTCAATTTGGTCACATAAAACTTTGAACAAGTTTTCGGTCTTTTGTTGTTTTCACGCTCACAATTCATATGATGCTAATGTATGATACACATTAACACGTGTATGACACACAGAGTGATATATGGGTTCAATGCCATAGCTCTGTACTGTCAGTAAAAATTGACATGTTAGATCAAATTGTTAGACAAAAGTATTTCATAGTAAAAGTTATTTTATCAAAAAAGTAGGATATTCCCCACAGCCTAAAAATATACTGGATTTGTGAACCCAAATTCCCGAAAAATCAAACACTTATAAACACAATCAAACAAACCTATAAAATTTCTCACTCAAAAACGAATTAAACTAATAAAATTACTCTAAATCTAAGAAAAATTCAACTAATTTCACCAAAACAATATTTTTTATTAATAATGAATGCACTACATAGATTACTACGGTAAAATATATGGAGACTTGGTAGGGGAATCTCACTGTCGTGATTGAAGGCTTGTTCTGAGGTCATCCCTTCCTTGTGATTGGCTGGCCTCCACGAGCAGCAGCACGAGCAGCACCACCTGACCAGTTCATTTAGTCGTAAGTAAGCACTTCTATTTAAATATACACACAAAATTTGTGTATTTATTTCAATTCAATGTTATTTTAATTCAACGTAAAATTTCAATGGGAACATGTGAAAGAATAGTTTAGTGTTTAAGTTTCTATAAATACCATCACCAAGGTGCAAAAGTTGTATTTTTTTGATAATGGGTTTGATCAAGAGTTTTCTCTGGAATTATGTGATCAAGTTGCTTAAGAGTTTATTTAGAAAATAAAGTTGTATCATGAAGCAAGAAGAGAACAACTTACGTACTGACCAAGTCAAGAAATAAATTTTCACCTATACAAAATATTCATAATTCTGTAACTTGAATTCACTGCACCACCTTGAATTTTAAGTTCTAAAATCTCAGAAAAAAAAATATTATTTGAATTTTTGAGGGTTCTCGACTGTGTTAAATGAAAAAATAATTTTTTTCGTTAAAATGCATTCAGAAATGAAAAAGACGATGTGTGCGTATTTAACGAAAGCAGAAAGAATATTTCATAGAGTTAAAGAAATGGTATACTAAGAACAATATGACGGGAACTTAGTACATTTACTAGCCGACTTACGACAGAGTCTGGTTCCGACGAACAGGTCGCAAGTCGCGCCTTAAATAATCACTGACACAAGACTTTGGGGCACAACTTCACACTTCTGCTGTACGAGATCAGTGCTACAATAAATTGTGTCAGCGCTACAATAAACTGTGTCAGCGCTACAATAAACTGTGTCAGCGCTACAATAAATTGTGTCAGCGCTACAATAAATTGTGTCAGCGCTACAATAAATTTGTGTCAGCGCTACAATAAATTGTGTCAGCGCTACAATAAATTGGGTCAGCGCTACAATAAACTGTGTCAGCGCTACAATAAACTGTACCAGTGCTACATTGTCACATGTGCACATTTGGCAGTGTTGTTCACATGTGCACTCAGTTCTCTTTAGTACATACGAGACTTTGATCATAAATCCATTAAATACTTCATCCGTATTCATAAAATATCAGGACTCTGAATCCATCGATAATTCGATTTTTTTCTAAAACATTATGAAGAGTCCGAATCCATTAATTATTTGGTTTTACCTTCTACAATATTACATCGATTCGAAATCCATTAACAAATTCGTTATTATCTTCAAAATATTGCCTGGATTTCAAATCCATAAATCCATTTCTTTTTTATTCTAATTAATCTTGCCTATAAATATCATACAATGACTACTCACTTCTATACCTGTGAATGCACATAAAATTTTAAAATTTCTCCCTCTATGTTTTATCGTTAATCTAGGCAAAATCAATAAAAAATGACGTACACATACGGAAATTTACATTTATCAAACAAAAATATTCAATTTCAAGTTGACTACGAGCCTAGGTTGTGCCTAGTCTTCGGGCCCCTTAAAAAATTTAGAAAATAAATAGAAGAGGAAACGCAGTTTGTTCTGCATAAGCAATGAAAAAACATTCATGGTTCTTTTGTGGCAGTCTTCAAAAGAGGCCGCTGAGGTTCAAGACGTTATATCACGCACTAGTGCAAAGAGACGTTATACACTCGTATAGTATACAGAGATATCAATTTTACAACATCGAAGGCCCATGCAGGTGTGACTCTGTTTGAGTTTGCGCATTCCACGATTACTGATTCTAGAGAGATTGATTTTTTATGACATTTAGTTCTATTTCCATTATATTTATAAGTTCTCTCTAAGTTGTCGCTATTCAGAAAAAGTTAGTACTCAATTAGCTTGAATGTCAAAGAAAAGACTTTTCGATTGTCAATGCGAGGTAAAATACATAATTAAAATAAGGAAACTACGGGTATCACTTCTATCACAAGCTTTAACTGATTTAAATTTCAGATTTATTATTTTAAAATCATACTTTTTCACGCCATCAAAAATACTTTCCCGGTAAATCCTGGTGTAAGTCGAGCTAGTAACTCCAACACGGGATGCCCTATGCAGAGTGTCTAATAAAATCAACCTCACCGATTGTGTGATTGCTGCCTTGAGCTTGTATCCTAGATACCTGTAATACTTCCTGCTAATTTCTATCACAGAATTAGTTAACTGTTAGTTAGGTAGTTAGTCACAAAAATTCAAACAAGGAGTTAGGTTTTTGGGACACCCTGTAGACCAGCTAACTCGTCTCGCCGTGCGATGAATGCTCTGCTAAAGTTCATTCAGAGCTGGACGACCGCCACTACACCAGAGCTGGACGACCGCCACTACACCAGAGCTGGACGGCCGTCACTACACCAGAGCTGGACGGCCGTCACTACACCAGAGCTGGACGGCCGTCACTACACCAGAGCTGGACGGCCGTCACTACACCAGAGCTGGACGGCCGTCACTACACCAGAGCTGGACGGCCGTCACTACACCAGAGCTGGACGGCCGTCACTAAGGCGTCTGAGAAGTAGGCGCGAGGGCGGGCATGTATAGACTACGCAAACACGAGCGCACAACCGCATGAGTGGCCGGTAGTCCGGCAGGGGTTGTACTTGACACCTTGATTAGAAGCCTCGGTGTTGAAGAAGCTCGCTTACTATATATGTGTTCACATACCTCCCCGCAGACAACACCTTCATCACAGTCATTTATATATGGAGCGTTGTGTGCCCGCCGAGAACCAGGAAAATTTTCAAGTGCGAATAATAAAATCGCTTTATAAGGAAAATCAGACATGTGCGTTCTGAGAAAACGAAAACAAGCCATTTTTTAGCGCGAATAATATCAGTGATCAGAAATAGGATCATCACTGCTAGGTTTAGGTTGTAAATTCATAAATATATGAGGTTATACACTGGAATTTATACACTCGTTAACACAAGTTTGCATTTCTGAGAGACAGGGGTTTCAAAACAGTTTCGTTTACTATAGAGCCTCTATTAATGCTAAGTTCAATCAAATAAGATATGAAAAAGTAATAACTTAATAAATAAGTTGATAATAACTTGCCTAGAATTATTGTTAAGTACTAATTTTGTGCCCGAGTTACTTATGAATACACCGCTCAAAATTAGCAAAATAGCGCCCGCAAAATTTAAAATGTGTGCGTCTGTTAAAATACCGGCACAAGTTAAAACTGTTTCATGAATAGAAGAAATTAGGTTTCAAGTTATAGAAATAAATGTAAATTCCTATGTTTTATTATCGGTGTACTTCAAGTTTGACTTTAGTCTATCATATTTCAGCCCTGTAGAAGGAATCTCTGCGTTCTGAAACGTATGATATGAAAAACGTTCCCCTGTACGTCAGTTATTGTTTTTATTTTGAGTGCGAGATTTCGAGCAAATTTTCAGGAACTCGAGCAATTAGCACCACAAAATCCCTTGATTTGATGAAACAGTTGCCGCATCCACAAGCTCTTCTTCACCAACATCATCACCTACATGCGATCAATTTTCTAATCCAATTACTTGAATAAAAAGCCCTCAATTTGTTGCACATTATGACATTTTGACGCAGATTTCTTTCAAGTGTCACTTATGATCTTAAATAATTTATCAATAAGCACATTATTTATTTAATTAACCAATTAATCAACTAAGCAATAGAGGATTCGATTAAATAATTAAGTAACAATTATGTAATTAATTGACATATTGTCCATTTAATTCATCAATCAATTAATAAATGTTCATCCAAAAGGTTACCGTAGCATTCATCGTAAACCAAAAAATTACCATTGTAATCCAAAAGATTACCAAGGAATTCATCGTGATCTAAAAGTTTACGATGGTATTCATAGTAATTCAAAACGCTACCATGGTATTCATAGTAATCCAAAAGACTACCATAGTATTCATGGTAATCCAAAAGGCTACCATAGTATTCATAGTAATCCAAAAGACTACCATAGTATTCATGGTAATCCAAAAGGTTACCACGGTATTCATGGTAATCCAAAAGGTTACCACGGTATTCATGGTAACCGGAAAGCTTACTATTGCAAGTGCCGCAGTGTGTGGGGTCCGCAGCATACGAGGTATTCAAGGTAATTCAAAAGGTTACCATGGTATTCATGGTAACCGGAAAGCTTACTATTGCAAGTGCCGCAGTGAGTGGGGTCCGCAGCATACGAGGTATTCAAGGTAATCCAAAAAGTTACCATGGTATTCTTGGTAACCGGAAAGCTTACTATTGCAAGTGCCGCAGTGTGTGGGGTCCGCAGCATACGAGGTATTCATGGTAATCCAAAAGGTTACCATGGTATTCATGGTAACCGGAAAGCTTACTATTGCAAGTGCCGAAGTGTGTGGGGTCCGCAGCATGCTCAGCAGCCCATAGGGCTTGGCGGTGCAGAGACGAGGGCGAGGAGTGCGGAATTCCTCTTGTCAGAACACAAGCCAGCCTTCCATGGTCATGTTCCGCCTGTCACCAGTGACAGCTCCTGTCATGGAATTCCACATTAATATTTTTTCCATGAAGCTACTTATACCACTGGTAAAAACACGTCGATTTAAAAACAGAAGATTCAATTAATAGTGTAAGTGACAGATCGGAGAAAATATAAAAATAAGAAAATAATATAAGTGTGAAAACATGAACAATTTATCTGCAGGAAACGCTTCAAAACACTTCTGCTTACGTACAAAATAGAACATTTCTACTAACACCTACTTAAGGAGCAGTTGTAGCCATAACTCTAGTCCCACACAGGCATTTTGCTACAGTATCATGAAACTTTTCTAAAAACCCGCTAGGAAAATCCTCGAAAACTTGTGTTCCAATCTTGCTAGCGTGAAACAAGCTACAAATGTACATTTTTTACCGGTAATCACTTCTATACTTTTACCAGTTGCCTTAAATTTACTCGAGTTTTCAATTTAATTTTTTTATTTCGCAGGTAATGAATTTGCTCCGAAAAATCTGAATGTTTTTCAAAATATTGAATCCAAATTCACTTCTTTCTTCTCGACACTCAGATTAACTCAAGATCAACATATCTTTCAAATCACAGGAAATTGAAATCCCCTCTAATAATCTAAGTGTCTCTCGCTTGTTTGAAATGAAGATATTACACAACACACCTTATCGACTATAGATAAGCGCATCACCTTCTGAAGGTAAGTGAACTGCAGAAATGGACTTGAGACTTTCAAGAAAATGACAAATATGTTACCTATTTTTCCATGCAGTGCAGTAACTCATTTTAGTCGACCAAGTGTGCACTAACAGAAATGATTGAAAATTGGATCTAATTTCGCTTAGTTCAATTTAGCTCGAAGCACGTCAAAAGTTCAGAATTTGTTACGGTTAAGCGTTTTATTCATCTCAAATTGAAAATTTAAATCGTAAAACACCAAAAAATTATTATTAGAAACGCAATTACCCGCTCATTGATTCACCATTTTTACCCATCTAATTACGGTCAAACTGTTTGGCCGAATTAGCTCTGTTTTTTACTATCGTTGTACAATTTACAAAAATCTGATATTTAGAGTAATCTGGAACTAAATGTAGTTGAAGTTCAACGCTAGACTAACTCCGATTGCCCAATTCCCCCAAAATATAAGGGATTTATCACAATCGACAGCCATCACCATAAATTTAATAAATGCAAGGGCTGTTTGTTTTTCAACCTCCGATGAGTTAGAAGATGCAGTGGCACCTTTGTCCACCTCCTTCATTGACATCAGTTTGCCCTTCTTTAAATTTTTTATACCATTCCCATACACTACCCTCACTCATAACCTTATCCCCGTATGCTTTGCTCATTCTTCATTGAATTTCAGCTACACTACGTCCTTCTGCTTGAAGAAAACGGATACGCTTCGTAACTCGCATTTGGCAGGATCATCGGTCGTTGCGGCAATGTCTAATTGCCCGTACCTCAAGCAATCGTGCTGTATCTATTTGGCTATTATATAGACAAATAACTCAGACCCTGCAGTACTTTTGGGAATAAAGTTATTTTGTTATGTGAATTCGCTTTTTTTATAGCCCATCACAGGTAGAAAAAACTACCCTCGTAAGTTACTGGGAGCTTCGAGTTTCACGTCTGTGCCGTTCAAATGACTTTTTTTTGGACCATGGTAATGAACCGCAGTAGAGAAACATACTCGATGCTCCATATGTTCTTCAAGCAATTGACACCTCAGTCATAAAGTTCAATATCAGTCATGATAGATGTGAAATAAAATCCGACCTGCCAGCTATGACGCCGTTTTAAGCTCCGACACTTCGCAGAAGGTTGGAGTTGACTTCTCTATCTGGGGCTCATGAAAATAGAGGAGGTCTTTTATAAACATACACAGGTCCCGACAGCGTTGATTCTCAAGCTTAGCTTCACAAAACGCTCGTTCTGATCACATATTTATCGTTGGATGCGTGTTGTTAGAGAAAACGGTGTTAGTCTCTATATGTGATAATAATTCTCCTTTGGACTCCCTTCACCAACACACAGGATGCGTGATAGACTGGTTTTCCACAGGGTTTAAAGGGCAAAAAATGTCTGTTCTAGTTACGTTCAAGTCATGGAACACACGCTGCAAAAGCGTGGTAGAGCAATGGTGATACTTCAACCCTGCAATATTAATGATTTCATTGAGCCCAAGAATGATCTCACCTTCTTATTCGGATGATAAGTCCACTTAATATTCTCGTTTTTCTCGTAAATGAAGCAGGTCGATAAGATCAAATATTCTGGGATCGCTGCATAGCGTCTGAACTTTCGGTGTCATGTGAAGGTTTGGGTCTGAAGTCATAGCTTCAGGAAGCTGTTTGCTGAAGCCGGCTCTGAAACATAAAATGGCATACTAAGGCGCATTTATTTTCCACATGTTTTTACGTTGTTTATAAAACTGTAGAACGCAAGAAAATCGGCACTTGTAAATTAGTAACTCTCTTAGTAAGAAAACAAATGAACACAAAAGTCTGCCCTGTTTGTGGGGGTGACTTAATATAGAAGTAACTCATCTAGCGACTCATCCCTGCTCTAGAAACACATTTCTCTCTCTCTCTGATCCCACCCACACAGTTACTGTTATAGTTACTCACATTTAAACCTACAGTTACACTTACACATACAGTTACAAGTACACTTACTCTTAACGTAATAATTAAAAGATTTATAAACGCTAATCGCGAAGTATTCTGACAATGAACACGACAAGGTATGTAACTTAAGGCACAAAAAAGAACGCATTCTGATTGATTTTACAGTCATGACTTTTTCTCTGACTTTCAGAAAAAATCTTAGAGTGGTTTCTTAATAATAGTAGTATAGCTCACCATCAATCTCTCAGTCGTAAAACAAGTCCTCGTGTAGCTATTATATTAACCCTATGCTTTATTATCAGTCTATATCAAGTACGACTCCTATCTATTTGAACACCGAAAATGAAACCTTTGTATTCCGGAGCGTATGATATTACAAATTTTTTTTGCGTTAGTTCTTTTTATTCATCTTGCATATGAGACTTCGATGAAATCGATCAATTAGCAGCATTATAAAAGTTTCTTTATCTAAGAAAAATTGAAACTATATTAAGCAAACATTGATACTCGGAACAACAAATTCTAGTCATGGGATCACAACTTATCTTCCCAGCTGGTAATGAATATCACACGAATATACTATAATTACTCAGTAGCGTGGTTTAGGTTTGAGATCTGCAAAAACATTAACATAATACGGACATTTTTGGTGAAAATGTGAACTTCAGTCTCCTGTAATATTCAGTATGCTGTGACAGCGAACTTAAGCAAACTGGAAATTCGAGTAACCAGGAAATTCCAGCAAACAGGAAATTCCAGCAAACAGGAAATTTCAGCAAGCTGGAAACTCCAGCAATCAAAAAGTTTCAGCAAATAAGAAATTTCAGCAAGCAGGAAACTTCAGCATGCATGAAGTTTCAGCAGCAGGAAGCTTCAGCAAACAGTATGTCTCAGCAGGCAACGCTCACAGACACCTAACGTAACTCACTCCTGAGCTCCTACAGAGCGTCTACACCAGTTCGTAATCCCCTGTTGTTTCAGCCCCACACAGACGACCTAAATGAATAGCTAAAATCTCGTATTATGTGAACTATTTCTCCTCCACACATGTCACTATTCGTTTTAGCCACTCGAGTATTCTGCATAAATATTTTTTGTCGATTGTCGAGGTAAAATAGCGTGGGTTGCTTCCTAATCCGCGTGGTTGTGTCAGTTCTAATTAAGTGCCTTTTTGCTACTGGTAGAAGCACGCAGCAGCGGTGCTGACCAGTCTGTTTGCACGCAGTTCGTGCAATTAATGAAGCACTAATGAAGACAGCGAATACTTCTTGCTAATTTTCTATTCGAATTTCGTTCGTAAGCTTAAAAAACTCATCAGTTCATCGAGGCCGACGGCGGCTTTCTCATTAACATCGGAAAGAAGGTGAACAAAACGAAGCTAATGTAGCGTTCAGGTGTGACCTGTGCTGAGTGACATTAATGATCTTATTTTGTGAGCTATGTTGACCCTCAAGGCCAACAAATGATCGTATTGTGTGAGCTATGTTAACCATCAAGGCCAACAAATGATCCTATTTTGTGACCTATGTTGACCACCAAGGCCAACAAATGATCCTATTTTATGACCTAATATTGACCATAAAAAGACCTCAAATGATCGTTAATTTGTGAGCTATGTTGACCATCAACACCGACAAATGATCGTCATTTAGAGAAGAAACTAGTCAATTTCAAGGGGAAAATAGTTGAGAAAATAAGCACGAATGCAAGTCCTAGCAAGATTTACCGCTTTGTTAGGCTGCAGAAGGCAGACGCACAAGCTGATTGCACAAAATCCTGCTCTGCTGTACTTCAGTTCTGGGATTTCGTGCTTGATAAATCAGAATAAAACAAAGGTAGTGAACACTAGCAAATCTAATTGACAAACATTTGTTAATTAAAAATAAGTTTCATTGAAGGTTACACAAAGAGGCACACCGAACTGCTTTTATCGTTCATTGCTCGTTAGAACACTGTTTATATCACATTCACTTCCTAAATGTGTGTCACATTCACTTCCTAAATGTGTGTCTCATTCACTTCCTAAATGTGTGTCTCATTCACTTCCTAAATGTGTGTCTCATTCACTTCCTAAATGTGTGTCTCATTCACTTCCTAAATGTGTGTCTCATTCACTCCCTGAGTGTGTGTCTCATTCAGTCCCTAAATGTGTGTCACATTCACTCCCTAAATGTGTGTCACATTCACTCCCTAAATGTGTGTCACATTCACTCCCTGAATGTGTGTCACATTCACTCCCTGAATGTATGTCTCATTCACTCCCTGAGTGTGTGTCTCATTCACTCCCTAAATTTGTGTCACATTCAGTCCCTAAATGTGTGTCACATTCACTCCCTAAATGTGTGTCACATTCACTCCCTGAATGTGTGTCACATTCACTCCCTGAATGTGTGTCACATTCACTCCCTGAATGTGTGTCACATTCACTCCCTGAATGTGTGTAACATTCACCCCCTGAATGTGTCACATTTACCTTCTGAATGTAACATTTCCAAGTGTTATGTAGGCAGCTTACTTTGGCAATTGAATAAGTATTAGTATTTGTATTAGTACTGGTATTGCCCTTAGTATTTTTACTAGTTTCAATATTCGTATCAACAACGTTGCTATTAATACTTGTGTATTAATATTCGAATTAGCTTCGGTATTGGTATTAATATGGGTGTATGTATTGGTATTGATATTCGTAGTAGTATTGATGGTACTATTGGTAGTAACATGGGTATTAGTATTGCTGTGGGTCTCAGTACTAGTATTTACATTAGTATTTTCATTCGCATAAGCATCCTTTCGATCAATCTTTGAAATTCTACTCGTGTATTAGCGCTTACTATGCTCTTATTCATCAAAAGATGAATAAATATGAATAAATTACTCTACATAAGCAATTATGAATAAATAGTAACAAGTTGACTACTTCAAGAGTATTGTAGAAACAACAAGAAGTTTCCAGAACAACTTATAGTGGATTGTACGTCTGCATTATTAGTGTACGTCTGCATTATTAGTGTACGTTTGCATTATTAGAGTACGTCTGCATTATTAATTGTACGTCTGCATTATTAATTGTACGTCTGTATTATTAATTGTACGTCTGCATTATTAAATAATAGTAGATTGTACATCTGCATTATTCAATAATAACAACTCGTTAGTGAAAAATTTTCCGTCACTCCTTAGATTAAAAATTTTAATGTGAGTATAAATTTTTCAAAATATCCGTATTTTTTCTATTCATGTATTAATGAAATATGGACGGGTCGTTTTTGAATCAAGAGCTATACAAGTTTTGAATCCCTGGAGTTGTATATATGACTGGAGTTGACCATACGTGTTCTTCTTTAAACATTTCTTAAATCCTGCAGAGATTGTAATTATTGATGCAGGTCTTGTCGGTGCTCTGAACGAGTTACTCTAGTTTCTAAAGGAGTCTGAAGAAATTAAAGAGAATTATCCTCCATAATATAACCAATAACAAAGAATTACCTCCCATAACATGACAAATAATAAAGTATTACTTCAAATAACATTACCAATAATGAAGAATTGCCCTTAATAACATGGCCTATGACAAAAAATTACTTTAAATTATATGACCAATAACAAATAATTAACCTCAATAACATGACCAAGAACAAAGAATTAGCCTCAATAACATGAGCAACAACAAAGAATTAGCCTCAATAACATGAGCAACAACAAAGAATTACTTTCAATAACATGACCAACAACAAAGAATTACTTTCAATAACATGAGCAATTACAAACAGTAAAATTCCGTCCGACCATCAATAGCATGGAAATATAAACTGCTGCTGATTCAATATAACTCATGAAAAAGCAGTTACACTTACACTAATAGTAACACACAAAAGTAATATTTCTTTACTGTATTAATTATTTCAGACTGATAAAATATATTTGTGATCTTTGAACTCCCTACAAGCATTGGGAACACGTATTTATCAACAAAAATATATTAATAAGTTTTATGAGTATGTGTTTTACATGACAACGTGAATAAGAATAGGTGTTGTGTTATGTGCCACACCTGGCACATCATGAACTAAAGGGTTAATCGTTATGTGTACCATAAATGATACAAAACGAATTTGTGCACACCACTGCTTAGTTAATCATGACATGCCTGTACTGCATCTACGTAGTGTCATCACTGGTACGCCCCTCCAACGTACGAATTCAAAACATGTACAACTTTGTTGTCTGGGTTGGAGAGAAGAAGCGTACTACTTGTCCTGTACTACTTATCCTGTACTACTTATCCTGTACTACTTATCCTGTACTACTTATCCTGTACTACTTATCCTGTACTACTTATCCTGTACTACTTATCCTGTACTACTTATCCTGTACTACTTATCCTGTACTACTTATCCTGTACTACTTATCCTGTACTACTTATCCTGTTCATTGAAAGCTTGCATTCAAGGTTTGAAAGTGTCTCAGAAAATTTCTGATATATAAGGATGGTGTGCGTCTTAATCTAACTTGATGCGGTGGTTAAACCAGAAATATAATAATTATTCAACTTTAAGACCTCTTAACACGTTGACTCCGAAGTGGTACGTATGTGTACCACTTAGGTTAGGTTTTGTAATTTTTTCAGATCCTTCTAGTGACTATGCGTACAAAGTGAAGTTTTACACCAATCAGGCAATCGGAGGCAACGTGTTGAGTACATAGATTTCCTCTCAAGTTCCCACACAAGTCACCCAAAATTGGGTTGAAAAATGTTATGAAATTGGGGGAACATTATCGTATGGGCGAATTTGAAAATTTTCACCAATATTTTTCCGTAAACCAAAACTAATTTGTGTATGTGTTTAAAAACAGGTGCAACAGTTGACAGTGAAATAGTGAACTGTGAGTTTTAACGTAGTAATTTCACATCCTTCAACTGTGGATCAATGATGCTACAGACTTTATTATATATTAAACGTTAGATATTTTAACAAATGCACCTGTACACGTACCTGTGAATGTATCTTTTTGCACATTCATTGCTTTGTGTTTTAGATTCACATTCAGGAACCTAAAAAATCCATTTAGAATGCTATTCAGTTTCACAGATGGATAAACTCCAAAATAACTCAAACTAATGATCTTTCATTTACTACGCTAAATTAAAAACATAGTTCAACATGTCAATCATAGTTCAATAAGTCAATCTTGAACTGTAAGGGCTAAAGTCCTCCATAACGGCAGCTAGTGTGTCATGATGGATCCGTCTTGCGTAATGTGAAAATTACGTGATCAGAATACAATAAATAATCTCTGAACTTGTGGACTAAAAGCGAGTGTCCTTTGCATGACCACAGGGTAGTATTCCATAGAAATGAAGTCTTTCAGTTTGATTATGAAAACAGAAGCTCAAAGGTTAAGGTTATCAAAGCGTACCTAAACGAGCTGTGTAATCTTCAATAAAAAGATAAAAGATATACGAAGATTGTTGATGCAATTCCTACGATGTGAAGACTTGTGTACAAAAAATAATTGTAAGTATTATGTCGTGCACCATGAGTAGGTCCTGTCAAGGCTCATACATCTTTCTGGAAGATGTATGAATATCTTAAAATGATCTCTTAAAAAGTTGCAAGATCTCTCAAAAAATTCTCGAACCAAATTCGTACCAAATTGTAGGATTGACTCACCTACAGCAGGAGTTAATGAGCCCACACCAACAGGAAAATTAACTCACGAAAACGACAAAACTGAGTAATTAAGCTACAAAAATAAGGAGAATTAACCTCAGAGTGAGGGTCATTTGTAACTTTTTCTGCCAGGTAAGTCAGGCCAATTCAGGCTGTCATCCACCTCTGCTTTGACTGACTTAAGCCATGGCTTCAACTGGCTTGAACAAAACAAGATAATTTACTTTTAAAAAGCTAAGCTTGGCAGGTCATGCTTGACAGGTCACGCTCGACAGGTCACGCTCGACAGGTCACGCTCGACAGGTCACGCTCGACAGGTCACGCTCGACAGGTCAC